>VCHN02003417.1:0-14187 GCA_007115665.2 Sequoiadendron giganteum
ATGGGCCTCATAGGATACTATAGGAAGTTTGTGCAAGGGTTCTCCCAGATTGCATCTCCTATTACCTCACTCCAAAGGAAAGGAACATGCTTTGAATGGACCGAGAAATGCGAGTAGGCATTCCAACTCTTGAAGGAGAGGCTCATGATAACACCAATGCTGACTATCCTTGATCCTAATGGGAGATTCATAGTAATCACATATGCTTTAGAAGAGGGATTAGGAGCGGTATTAATGTAAGAGAGACAAGTGGTAGCATATGAATCAAGGAAGCTCAAGCATCATGAAGTGAACTACACGCCTCATGATTTAGAATTGACGACCATAGTTCATGCCTTACAAATGTGGAGGATTTATCTTTTGGGAAAGCCATTTGAACTCAAGATAGACCACTTGGGGTTGAGATACATATTTATCCAGCCAAACCTTAATGTGTGGCAAAGAAGGTGGTTGGAATTCCTTAGCGAGTATGAATTTGGAATTGAATACATAAAAGGGAAAGAGAATAGAGTGGTTGATGCTCTTAGTAGACAAAGACATATGATAGCCATGATCTCAACAAGGTCTAACTTGAGACAAAAAGTGATTCAGAATCCGCCAAGGGATGAGCACTACGAGAGAGTGAAGAGCGCCCTAGCAGTAAATCCTTCAGATCATCGATTCGATGGGTATGAGATTGAACTAGATGGTATTTTAAGATACCAGAGAAGGCTGTATATCCCTAACTCTAGAGAGATGAGAAAGTTGGTTTTAGAAAAAAATCACAATGCACCTTATTCAGGACACCTCAGAGTATGCAAGATGATCGTGGAGTTGAAGACTATATTTTTGGCCTAAACTCAAGAAGGATGTAGTGGAGTACGTAGCCAAATGCTTAGAGTGCTAGTGAGTCAAGGTTGAGCATGCACATCTAGCTGGGTTATTGTATCCCCATGACATACAAAGTATAAATGACAGGTGATCAGTATGGATTTTATACAGGGGTTGTTGTTGAGCAAGAATAAGCATGATGTTATCTTGGTCATGATTGATATGTTGACTAAGGTTGCACACTTCATTCCAAGAAACCTTAAGGATGGATCATTGATCTTGGCCAAGAAATTTGTCCAGGAGATCTTTCGCTTACATGGAGTGCAAGAGACTATCATTTTTGATAGGGACATGCAGATGACCTCAAGGTTTTGGATGAACTTGAATGCTGCATTGGGGACCAAACTGAATTTCAACTCGTCTTATAATCCTCAGATTGACAGACAGACAAAGAGGGTGAATCAGGTAGTTGAATACCTCCTCTGAATGTATTGTATGGACGAACAATATAGGTGGGAATAATACTTTCCTTTGGTAGATTTTTCTTACAACAAATCCTATCATAAATCCTTAGGCGTGATACCATTTGAAGCCTTGTGTGGGCAAAAGTGTTGTACCCCTATCGATTGGGATAAATTGGATGACAAGATCATAGTAGGACCTGCAATGCTTAAGGAAATGGAAGAACAAATGAGGGTCATTAAGAGCATATTGAAAGAGGCGATAGACTGACAAAAGAGTTATGCCAACAAGAATCGAACCCTTAGACAGTTCGCAACAGGGGACAAAGTTTTCTTGAGAGTTTAACCTTATAAAATCTCTATTTCTTTTGAAATGTCTTCCAAGTTGGCCCCAAGATATGTGGGACTATTTGAAGTCTTGGAAGTGATTAACCCAGTTGCTTATAGACTAGCTCTACCAACTGCTCTGACTCAACTTCATTATGTGTTTCATGTTTCCTTGCTTAAGCCATATCATCTTGATGTGACTCATGTGCTTGATTGAAAATCCTTGCAAGTACAAGATCGAGGAGTGGTGCTAGTGGAGCCCATTAGAATCCTGGATAGATGCAACATTAAGTTGTGGAGCAAAGATATTGCCCAGTTTAAAGTCTAATGAGACCAGTGCTCAGAGGATAGTGTTGCTTGGGAGGATGCGGAAGAAATAAAACACTCCTTTCCACATTTTCTTTCTTGAAAAAAAATAAAACACAATAATTTTGTTTGAATTTTTTTGGATTGAGATACTATGATATTTCATGCTTTGAAATTTTGATGTTGAAATAGACATATATTATGATGCGATGTTGAAATAGACATATATATTTATGATGTGATGTTGAAATAGACATATATATTCTAATACAATGTTGAAATAGACATATTTATTCTGATGTGATGTTGAAATAGATATATATATATTTATGATGTGATGTTGAAATAGACATATATATTCTAATGTGATGTTGAAATAGACATATATATTTTTGATGTGATGTTGAAAAATACATGTGTGTTCAAATTGATATGATGTATTTTATTTTGACTTACTATACATTGGGACGATGTTTCTTCCAAGAGGGGAAGGATGTCATAAACCAATTTTATTGCATATTTATTATAATATGGTAAATTGAATTATTGGAGAAATTCAATTAAATATTAAATCGAGATTTTGGAATTTTCAAAAGAATGAATGAAAAAAGTTGATTGATGTTGAATTTGTGAACTTTTAGAAATTATTTTATGTTACCAAGAATTGAATGTTACTGATCAATTTGCAAGTGAAAGTGTGTGCAGTTGTAAGGTGACAGGCTGAAGCATGAGAACACGGTTGAAGTAGGATTGTTTAGCCAGATTGAACGGTAAGCCAATTGGAATATAGGTGCATACATCACAATTGACATGATGGTTTACATTTGAATTTAATTTGCATATATAAGAGAACAAAATTTCTTGACTCAAATTATCTTCGATATTGAAACTAATGGCTTGTAGATTAAAAATTTGCCTACTTAAACTCTGTGTTTTGAAGAAAATGAAAGCGAGCATTGTAAAGATTTTTTTTCTTTAAGTTTATATATATATATATATATATATATATATATATATATATATATATATATATATATAGATGCTCGAAATGAAAATTCAAGCTCATTGCTTTAAATGATAGTGTATGGAACTTATACGCCATTACAAAAAAACTTGTATATGAATGCATATATATATAAACATATGTAAATATATTATTCGAATACTAGGTAAATGAGAATGAAATCATTTAAACATATATAGATATATAAATATATGTATATATATTTGAACTCATATTCAATTCAAAGTTGATAACCGATATACTCTAATCAAACTATTGAAATCAATGAAAAATCCGAAGGCAAATCTACAATGGACGTAGCCTGATAAAAATTATAAAGGCATTATTCAAAATTAGAGGCCGACGACTATGGCAGGAAAAGCCATAGTGGCAACACCTAGCCACATGCAAGAAAATGTGGTTATCATTTCAAAATACACAGTGGTGGAAGAAAATATAGGAGCGATCTGGGAACAAATCAACAAGTAGCAAGGAAAAGGAAGAGAAGAATACACTGTGGTGGAAAAATCTGAGGAGAGCCTCGACCAAAAGCTCTAACATTGAGGTAACTCAATTATTTTGAAACAATATCAATTTCACTATCATTTTTTATGCTTAGCCAGTGAATATCACTGCATTTGATGATAAACCTATAGCACAGTAAACCGGTATCTTCTCTGTCTGTATGTCTCGGCTTGAGCTGAATATAAAGTCTTATCAACCACCATATTGGGGATCACATGGCCTACAACCTTCTACTATATAAGTGCTTAGGATGGATTCTTACCAACTAGCCTCTGTGTTAGATCGAGGCATCGAACCACATGTATGTGATTGTTATGTAAGTTGCTTGATAATGTTAGTCATATCTTAGTTATCAGAAATCTTAATCTGATTTGTATGTGCACCTTATGGTGTTTGATTTGTAGAGGTTCACATGTCGAACCTATGAAAAATAATATTATCCTATGTGTTACCTTTGATATGTATCAACTATGTTTTAATTTAAACATATCACCTTCCATTATCGGGTAGGCCCATAGTGGTTAGGAGAAAATCATTCATTATTAAGAAATATGGAAAACATATTTGCATAAAGAGGATGCCCTCAATTTAAAGAACCAATGGAATGTATGAGTTGGGTTTCATTGTAACCCTATAAAGGTCGATCCTCATGATCGACAGGTTAATTTATCTAAATAAGAATCATATTTGAGTTTGCATGATGTATAGTGTTGCATGCATTAAGGGATAAGCTAAAATGCCCATAAGGGAAATTTTGAATATAACTTGAGGTTAAGAAAGGAACCGCCTGACCATAGAAATGGGTCAAACTCTAGAGCAACCTTGGTTTGTTTGTTGTAGCCTAAATAGGAAAAATCATGTTTTAAACTTGAAAAATTCCTTGCCTTCTTAACTGAAATATTTGCTAAAGAATTTCATCGACAAACATGTCAAACTTGATTTCTTAATATTATTAAAGTTGCTCATTGTAATTCCACTGACGAAAGTGTTCAAGATCTGGATAATAGATATTTTATCCTTATAAATGAAACTAGGCTATTTGATTTGTTTATTTTCAGTTCATAATGGAAAACCTGTTCTGTATTAAATGGTGAACATTTACTTGTAAAGTGATCATTTAGCAAGTAAATAGCTTGAGATCAACAAATAGATTAAATGACATTATTGGTATTTATATGTAACTATTTAGTTTGAAACAATATTGTGTTGATGTAAACAGTAGTTAATCTTTTGCAAACAACTCTATTTTGTTAAAAAGTTATCATTATAGCTAGAAACATCCTTGCTCAATAAATTGTTAAGTTGAAAATAACTTATTTTATGATTGTTTAGTAGGAAACAATACTTGTTTTGTTTAAACAATGAATGTTCATTTGAAAACAATTATTTTATAAATGTTTAGTAGGAAACAATACTTGTTCTATTTTAATAATGAATGTTCATATGTAAACAACTTATTTTATAACTATTTAGTAGGAAATAGAACTTGTTTTGTTCAAACAATGAATGTCTATATGTAAACAAATTGTTTTATGACTGTTTGGTAGGAAAAAGTAGTCGTTATGTTCAAAAAATGAATGTTCTTATGAAAACAACAATGTTAGAATATCACAGATGTAAGAATGCAATAATGGTATGTGTGAAACTGTTAGCATAGACTTGTTCTGTTTTATTTATTTTTGACAAAGAAACATCAAATGGAATGTTATTTTAAGGTTGTAATCTAAATTAACGATTATTTCAAAATGTATGCACAAACATTAAAATTAGTAGGCACATATATGTGTATGCACATAGATTTCATGTATGTACATACACATACTTGTGACATACCTTCTTTTGTTTTAGTATATTTTTAAATGTAAAATGCTTATGATGAAAAGTATAATAGTCATAAGAATGATATGAATGATTGTAGAATTAATCTATTGAATTATAGATCTTATTTATGTTTAGAGAGTAAAATAGAATTTGACTCTTCTATTGAAACATGAGTGAAATAATATTCAAAACAGAATAGGGATACCTTAGTTGACTAGAGCACCTCAGTGTAGATATTGCTAGAGGGTAGATAGTTGTTATGTGGTGTTTTGTAGAAAGTTACCTTTTGGGATGGGTTTCGAAATGGAGTTCAGAGAGTATAGGTTTGCTTTACCAAAACCTATTGTTTGTTGTTGTTGCAACAAATTTGTTATGCTTGGCCAAGCAATTTAGTTCATTATGTATGTATGAACTCTGTGATTTCACTCTCTACCATTCCTATCATAGATCTTGCATTTTATTTTCTAACTTGTAGATAGAAATTGCATGTTGATGTATGGGCATAGACTAGATTGCACCTTGTAGATTGTTCTCTTGCTAAAATTTATGTGCAAGGTCGAGCATTCTTCAAGTCGGAAGAATACCGAGGAAGTGTAAGCTTTGTGGTTGGGCAGTAAAGCACTTCAACCATGCTCTCGTCCACCAGTGGAGACAAGCATTGAAGAAGAACTTAGCTATTCATAAGACTATTTTAGTCTAAAATGTAACTTGATGTAATAATCTCATGTAAATGATGAAAAGTGTACAATATAATGACTTTGTGGCCTTAGGAGCCAAGTCAAACTTGATATTGTAATTTAACTTTTGAAGTGAATATATGAATCTTTGACTCATTTTAAATGGACATGTGTAGCTATGATTGACTTTAGCCACTAGTTATGTCTTTTTAATTTGGAGTATACTCATCTGTCATTTACAATAATATTAATTAAGTAATATTTTCAAATGGGTTATTACATTTGGTATTAGAGCTTAGGGTTCAACTCTAGGTCTTTTGAGTCTACCATAGTTGACTAGGGTAGTTGACCCTTGACCCGAAATTTGGAAGTCTTGAGAATTGACCGAACATGAACTAAATGCAGGAATGGGAAGGTCAAAGGCAGGATGAAGGAAAGGGAAAACTATTAAAACCCAATGTAATAATGACGTAAAGGAGGTAAACGCCAAGATGGAGGTTCCATTTGAAATTCTCGATGAAGAAACCCTATCTCAAGCTCTTACGTGACAAGCTAGAGAGAGGCTTGAAGATTGAGGAGAATCGAAGACCTAAGATCAAAAATATTTTCGTAATCCAAGACTAGCCTTTAGGGTGTGGAACCAATGCACCCTTGTTGAATAAAGAGGAAAAGGAGAGCCTACGTGCTCAACCATCCTCTTCTGTAAAGATTGATGTAAAGTCAGATGAGGACCCTGAGGAATGTCCTCTTTTTGATACTAAGAAATCAGAATGATGTAACTTGAATCCTATTGTAAATATGGGTCTATTAACTCACCTTAAATATAAATAAAATCAGATAATATTTTTTGGTGTGTTCAAACAGAGACTCTAAAATGTGTGTATTATGTATAAATGTGTATGTATTCTATATTGAGGGATGTATGCATATGAAAATTATGTGATGCACCATAAGAACGTTTATTCATAGAACCCTGGGTTGAGATACGATAAATGTGACTGTGTTGCAGGATAAGTGTGAGACATCATGGTGACCACCAGGAAAGATGGGGGTGGTAGTGGTTCTGATAATGGACTTAACAAGAGACTAGAGAAAATTCTAGAGCTTCTCATTTGGTGAGAGTCTCGCATGGATCATATAGATAAAGAAGTCTAAGTGGCATGTGAGTATCAAGACCATAGGAATGCAAAAGGCAATCAAGGGGACAGTGGTCTAAGGGAAGGTCCACGAGGATGAATTGAGGAAGATCTTGGGAAATACCTCAAAAGAGTAGCATCACCCAAGTTCAATGGTAAGGTTATCAAAGCCGGAGTTAAGGCTTGGATTATAGAAGTGGAAAAATAGTTTGGGCTTTGTAACCTTTTTGAAAAGACAAAGGTAAGATGGGCTACGTATCAACTTTCAGGTGAAGAAACGACTTGGTGGGATAGTGAGATGTTAGAACAAAATCTTTAGCCTTCTGAGATCACATGGGAACTCTTCCTCCAAGCCTTCTGGAAGAGATGGTTACCACAAATTTTCTTTGACAAGAAAGTGACAAAATTTTAGAACTTAACCTTGGGAAATATGACTGTGATTGAATATTGGAAAAAAGTTCACCAACCTGCTGAAGTATGTGCCCTAGTATCAGGGAGATGAATGATTTTGTATCCAAAAATTTATAATGGGAATCAAACCCCACATAGGAGCTGAAGTAGATATGCATGAACCTCAAACCATGAATGAAGTCTTCCAAAAAGCCACCAAATAGAAACAAAAGCTACAACAACTATCCAATCAGGATTCACTTCCCTCTTGATTCACAATGCACCTTATTCAAGACACCCTAGTGTATCCAAGATGATCGCAAAGTTGAAGACTCTGTATTTTTGGCCTAAACTCAAGAAGGATGTAGTGGAGTACATAGCCAGATGCTTGGAGTGCTAGTGAGTCAAGGATGAGCATTCACACCCAGCTGGGTTATTATATCCACATGATATACCTGAGTAAAAATGGTAGGTGATCAGTACAGGGGTTGCCATTGAGAAAGAATAAGCATGATGTTATCTTGGTCATGATTGATAAGTTGACTAGGGTTGCACACTTCATTTCAGGAAACCTTAAGGATGGATCGTTGACCCTGGCTAAGAAATTTGTTCAGGAGATCTTCCACTTACATGGAGTTCTAGAGACTATCATTTTTGATAGGGACACGCAGATGACGTCAAGGTTTTGGATGACCTTGAATGCGACATTGGAGACTAAATTGAATAGCTCGGCTTATCATCCTCAGACTGGTTGGCAGACAGAGAGGATGAATCAGGTAGTCAAAGAACTCCTTCGAATGTATTATATGGACCAACAATATAGGTGGGTAGAGTATTTTCCTTTGGTAGAGTTTTCTTACAACAAATCATATCATACATCCTTAGGCATGCCACCATTTGATGCCTTGTATGGGTGGTAGTGTCATACCCCCATTAGTTGGGATAAATTGGAGGAAAGGATCATACTAGGACCTGAAATGCTTAAGGAAATGGAAGAAAAAATGAGGGCCATTAAGAGAAAATTGAAAGAGGCGACAGACTGACAAAAGAGTTATGCCGACAAGAACTGAACTCTTAGATAATTTGCAACAAGAGACAAATTTTTCTTTAGAGTTAAACCTCATAAAAGCTCTATTTCTTTTGGAAAGTCTTCCAAGTTGGCCCCAAGATATGTGGGACCGTTTGAAGTCTTGGAAGTGATTAAACCATATGCTTATAGACTAGCTCTACCACCTACTTTGGCTCGACTTCATAATGTGTTTCATGTTTCTTTTCTTAAGCCATATCATCCTGATGTGACTCATGTACTTGATTGGAAATCCTTGCAGGTACAGGATCTAAGAGTGGTGCTAGTGGAGCCCATTAGAATCTTGGATAAATGCAATGTTGAGTTGCGGAGCAGAGATATTGCTCAATTTAAAGTCCAATGGGACTAGTACTCAGAGAAAAGTGCTACTTGGGAGGATGCGAAATAAATAGAACACTCCTTTCAACATTTGCTTTCTTAAAAAAGAAACTCAATAATTTTGTTTGATTTTTTTTGGATTGAGATATTATGATACTTCATGCTTTAAAGTTATGATGTTAAAATAGACATATATTTTTGATGTGATGTTGAAATAGACATATTTTTGAGGTGATGTTAAAATAGGCATATATTTCGATGTAATGTTGAAATAGATATATCTTTTTGATGTGATGTTGAAAGACATATATTTGATGTGATGTTGAAAGACATATATATTTGATGTGATGTTGAAATAGACATATTTTTGATGTGATGTTGAAATAGACATGTATTTTTGATGAGATCTTGAAAAAGACATGAATGTTCAAAATTTGATATGATGTTCTTTTATTCAACTTATTAGAGATCGGGACGATGTCTCTTCCAAGAGGGGAAGGATGTCATAACCCTATTTTATTGCATATTTATCATAATATGGTAAATCAAATTATTGAATAAATTTAGTTAAATATTAAATGAAGATTCCAGAATATTCAAAAATAGAATGAAATAGGTTGATTGATGTTGACTTTGTGAACTTTTAAAAATTATTTTATATGTTACCAAGAATTGAATGTTACTGATCAATTTGCAAGTGCAAGTGTGTGCAGTTGTAGGGTGATAGGTTGAAGGATGAGAACACGATTGAAGTAGGATTGTTTAGCTGGATCAAATGGTAAGCCAGTTGGAATCTAGGTGCACACACCACAAATGGCATGATTGCTTGCATTTGAATTAAATTGCATATTTAAGAGAACAAATTTTCCTGACTCGAATTGTCTCTGTTATTGAAATTAATGGCTTGTAGATTAAAATTTGTCTACTTAAACCCTGTGTTTTGAAGAAAACGAAAGCGAGTATTGTAAAGAAAATTTCTTTGTTAGTATATATATAAATGCTCAAAATGAAAATTCAAGCTCCTTGCTTTAAACGATAGTGTATGGAAATTAAAAGCCATTACAAAAAAACTTGTATGTGAATGCATATATATAATCATATGTAAATACATTATTCGAATACTAATTAAATGAGAATGAAATCATTTAAACACATATAGATATATAAATATATGTATATATATTACATAGATATATATTTATATACATATACATATACATACATACGTATATATATTCAAATTCATATTGAATTCAAAGTTGATAACCGATATACTCTAATTAGATTGTTGAAATCAATGAAAAAATTGAAGGAAAATCCACGATGGATGTGGCCTGCCGATAATCGTAAAGCCATTATTCAAAATTAGAGGTCGGCGGCTATGGCAGGAAAATCCATAACGACAACACCTAGCCACACTTAAGAAAATGTGGTTACCATTTTGGAATATGTAGTGGTGGAAGAAAAGAGGAATGATTTGGGAAAGAATTGACAAGCAACAAGGAAAAGGAAGAGATGAATATGCAATGGTGGAAAAATATGAGGAGAGCCTCGACCAAAAGCTCGAGCATTGAGGTAACTCAGTTCTTGTAAAACAATATTGATTTCACTATCATTTTTATGCTTAGCTAGTGAATGCCATTGCATTTGATGATAAACCGATAGTACAATAAACACGTATATTATTTTTTTGTATGTCTTGGCTTGAGCTGAATGTAAAGTCTTATCGACCACCCTATGGGTGATCACATGGCCTATGACCTGCTACTATATAACTACTTAGGATGGAGTCTTATCGACTAGCCTCTATGTTAGACCGAGGCATGGAACCATATAGATGTGACTGTTATGTAAGTTGCTTGATAATGTTAGTCATATCTTGGCTATCAAAAATCTTAATCTGATTTGTATGTGTACATTATGGTGTCTGATTTGTAGAGGTTTGTATGTCGAACCTATGATAGATGATATTATCCTCTATGTTACCTTTGATATGTATCAACTATGTTTTACTTTAAACATATCACCTTCGATTATTGGCTAGGCCAATAATGGTAAGGGGAAATCATTTATTATTAAGAAATGTGGAAACCATATTTGCATAAAGAGGATAACCTTGATTTGAAGAACCAATAGAATGTATGAGTTGGGTTTTATTGTAACCCTGTAAGGGTCGATCCTCATGATAGTCAGGTTAATTTATTTGAATAAGAATCATATTTGAGTATGCATGATGTATAGTGTTGCATGCATTAAGGGATAAGCCAGAATGCCCATAAGGGAAATTTTGAATATAACTTGAGGTTAAGAAAGGAACCACCTGACCTTAGAAATGGGTCGAATTCTAGAGCAACCTTGATTTGTTTGTTGCAGCTTGAATAGGAAAAAGTATGGTTTGAACCTAAAAACTTCCTTTCCTTCTTAACTGAAATATTTTCTCAAGAATTTCATTGACAAACATGTCAAACTTGGTTTCTTTATATTATTAAAGTTGCTCATTGTAATTCCAGTGATGAAAGTGTTCAAGATGGGGATAATAATTTTTTTTTCCTTATGATTGAAATTGGGCTATTTGATTTGTTTATTTTTAGTTCATAATGGAAAACCCGTTTTGTATTAAATAGTGAACATTTACTTGTAAAGTGATCATTTAGGATGTAAATAGTTTGAGATCAACAAATAGAGTAAACTACAGTATTGGTCTTTAAATGTAACTATTTAGTTTGAAACAATATTGTGTTGATGTAAACAGTAGCTAATATTTTGCAAATAACTTTATTTTGTTAAAAAGCTATCATTATAGTTGGAAACAGCCTTGCTCAGTAAACTGTTAAGTTGAAAACAACTTGTTTTATGATTATTTAGTAGGAAACAGTACGAACAATTTATATTCATTTTAAAATAACTTATTTTATAATTGATTAGTAGGAAACAATACTTTTTCTGTTCAAATAATGAATGTTCATTTGTAAAAAACTTGTTTTGTAATTGTTTAGTAGGAAATAGTACTTTTTCTATTCAAAAAATGAATGTATATATGTAAACAACTTGTTTTATGATTGTTTAGTAGGAAACAATACTCATTCTATTTAAACAATGAATGTTCTTATGAAAATAACAATGCTGGAATATCACAGATGTAAGAATGCAATAACAATATGTGTGAAACTATTAAAATAGACTTGTTATGTTTTCTTTATTTTTGACAAAGAAATGTCAAATGGAATGCTATTTTAAGACTGCAATCTGAATTAATGATTATTTCAGAATGTATGCACAAACTTTGACATTAGTAGGCACATATATGTGTATGCACATAGACTTCGTCTATGTAAATACACATATTTGTGACATGCCTTCTTTTGTTTTAGTATATTATTAAATGTAAAATGCTTATGATGAAAAGTATATGGTAGTCACAAGAATGATATGAATGATTGTAAAATTACTCTATTGAATTATAAATCTTATTTTGTTTAGAGAGTAAAATAGAATCTAAATCTTCTATTGAAACATGAGTGAAAGAATATTCTAAATGGAATAGTGATACATTAGTTGACTAGAGCACCTCGATATAGATTTTGCTAGAGGGTAATTAGGAGGTGAATTTACTTCAAATGAATTTGAAAATTTTTATGAAGATCATGGTATTAGGAGACATTTTTCTGCTCCTAGGACCCCTTAGCAAAATGGGCTAGTGGAGAGGAAGAATAGGACTATCTAAGAGATGGCTAGGGCTATGATGAAAGATGTTGATCTGTCTAATATATACTAGAAGGAAGTAGTTCACACTGCTATCTGTTGGACTCAAGGGAACACTAAGAGGGGGGTGAATCGGTGTTCAATAATATTTAAACTCCATCCATCCAAAACATGAAACCATTTCATCATTGTATTAAAGAAGAAATGTATGCTCTCAAAGTAAACATTCATAACACCATGACACATAGATTTTTTGTGTGGAAACCCTGTTAGGGGAAAAAACATGGTGGAGGTTAATCCACAATTTGAGTACTCAAATATAATTGTTCACAAAAGGAATGCACTTGCATTCAGGCGCACTGCCTAGAGCTCACTGCTCAAGAGAATGACTTACTGCCATACAAAATTCAGATTAAAACCATCTGAAGGGTGAATTGAGTTAATAAAATCTATTCATGCTAGGTAGCAGTTCTGTTGAAGCTCATAGATCTGATTTTGGATCAGCTTTCTGACTCTATACTTCGCTCTGCCCTATTATGCCCTTTTCTGCTCTTTGCATCACTTATGATAAAATTCGCACAACTATACTGTTGGATCTCGTAATTCACACTACTACATACACACATTTTTATTCACACACCTTACTTCACATTTGAATGATAAAAACAACCTCTTATATATCCGCGATCAAAGACTTATTCATCCAACAATCGGCTTTATAAAATACTAAGTTACTTTTAACTAATCGGCCAGATCCACCACAAAATCTTTATGCGCATCCTCCAAAGTTAGTTAAGACAAAGAGAAGACCCAAATCATACTTAATCCAACATGAAGACTTATAATTAATTACATTTTATACATCCACGATTTCTATCATTGTCGGGTCGGCCTTCTAGCATAGATAATCAACAATTTTGTGCACCGTATCTTCTAGATCACTTACCAGTGAGTGCGCATCAGTACCAAGATACTAAAAACATCAAAAGACCTTCTTCAGAGATCTAAAACCCAAAATATCTATTTGGTGGGGTGTTTAGATCAACTATTATGCCTTTAACCAGATGCCCTGTTCTTTACTCTATTCAGTCGGTAGGAGCCAAAATTGTGTTGCACTTTTAGATGCAAGACTTGAGTTGCATGACTTGGGTTGCCATCAATGAAAAAACCTACGAGCCAATCTCCCCCTTTGGAATTGATGGCAATACTTAGTGAAAAATGACTAAGTGTCAGAATCATTATAGGTACACTGCTAAACTGTTTGTTGCACTTTCTCCCCTTGAGATTTATAAGGCATTTTTCACTGCATTCTCTCCCCCTTTGACATCAATGACAAAGCATGGATTCCATATGCCAAAAAAGACAAAAGGTGAGAAAACATGTGTTCAAAATCATCAATTCTTCAAAAAATTTAACACATATGCTTACAGTTCTCCTCCTTTGATCAAAATTGCAAAAACTTGAAAACACTTAACTACTATCTTTAGAAGATTATTTTATTGTTTTTATTCACTTCCGGAAGGAACTTCTTCCCACTATGAATTGTAATTCCAATACTAATGATCAAGCTATTGTTCTTGGAATTTTTGTTGATAATCTCAATGAGAGATTCAGGAATTGTAAT
>VCHN02002041.1:0-18830 GCA_007115665.2 Sequoiadendron giganteum
TTTTTAAATAAAACAATTTATTTAAAAATGTCTCACATAGTTAACTGATTCTTCTTTTAGTAATTAATTTCAAAAATCAATTACTTATTATCTCACAAATCCATATTTTGAATTAATTTAATTCAAAATGGAAATATTCTTCTATAAATCAAGTAATTGCTAAAATTACCGATTTTCTAAAATCTCATCTCCTTATCTCTTGGTTTTAAATAATTTCATCTCAAGGTCACATTTATTCTCCACCATTGATTTAATTTCTTAAATTAAATCTTGTCCATACATTTGGAGATTGTTGCCCTAACCCTAATGGAGAGTTGTCACTTTGAATCTTAACCATTGATTCTAGGGAATTTCTCAATCTCTCATCTCATCTGTCCGTTCAAGATTGCATTTTCTATAAAATGACAATCTTGATCTCATTTTGGCATCTCTTATTATTTTGTAATCTCATTATTGTCATATTCTATTATCATATCATTTTTTATGCTTATTAAGAACTTGCATACTAGAATTAAATTTCTATTTTTCCTAGAGTTTTAATACAAATTCTTCAAAGCTTTGTTTAGGGCTAAACATTTAGTGTTTGCTCACATACACAATCTGAAAGCATTCATTATCACAACAAAGTTAGAAGGTGCAATAGAAGTGAGCCATGGAGAAGAAAGGGTTGGGTGAGAGCTTTCTTATTCATTCTTTTAATATGTTTTCCTATGCATTCTATTGACTTGTTGGATTTATTTAATATATGCATGCATTATTAGACTAACAATCTGTTTTGCAGAGAGGGTTTATTTAATATTGTTATCTGGTGCATTGTTGTCCTGATAGAATTCCTGCCTCTAGAATCTATGAGGCATTACATTCTCCATTGGCAACAAAATGCAATGCCCCTAGACCTTTTTGCCAACCTTTGAACGACTCTTTCTCTCTCAAACTCATCTTGAAATGACTATTCTTCCTTCTCATTCAATCTTCTAGAGATTCGATAGACTTTTGCATAGCTTCTTCACAATTCTCACATTCTCACACTCTTGAGCTACTTACTGTACTATTCGCTTCACTATTCCAACATCACAATATTCTTCACATCTACCACAAAAGCTGCAACTCAGTGTTTTCCGAGACTCCCCTCGGTGTCATTGCAGTCACACCGACTTTGCCATGGTTGTAGACTTACATTCCTCTCTCATTGGCCTTGAGTGCCTTTGGTCAAGGATGGTATCATTTTATCACTATTATGTTGTTGTGGGATTTGAGTAGCATAGTGCCTAGATTGTAGTGTTTTGGTTTCATTTCCTTTCCAACATCATTTCTTTATCACATTTCCATTTCTCTATCTATCTGGTTATCCGTGGAGGTGGGAACACCAAAATAGGGGTTTCACTACGGCAAGCCCTAAAATAGCCCCAAAATTTTTCCCCACTTTTTTGTGTCTAGGTACTCATTCATGTGGAGCTTGTGGGAGAATTAGACTTTCCATGAGTTGAATCTTCACCATCTTTGTTCTTATCATTTTCATATATCTCTTGTTATTTCAGTCATTTTGTTATTTATTGCTTTAACCATCACTAGTAAACCTCAATATCTAAGTTGTTAGTAGGTTTTTAGTATCTTTGATTGTGTCCTTTCACTTTCTATTTGTATGGATGTTAGTGCACCTTTGAGATGCCAGCGTGTCACACTGTCGTCCTTGTTTTGCATTGTTGTCCTTTGGTAGAGATTTTTCTAAGTTACAGTTTGTGTTCCAAAGACTTGCTCGCTAGGCCAAACCTAGATCTTGAGTTAGTAGAGTGATAGAAGCGCTAAGAGTTCTCTTCATTCTCTATCCTTAAACATCAAACAATTCCTTAAACACCTACACGATTGAGGTAGATTAGGGCAACCTTCAACTCTTGGCTCTTTGTGACTTGGAGTCGTTGAGTGGTCGGTCCCCCTCCTCTACAAGAACACAAGGCTATCGAAAAGTTTCAAAAGAACATGGTTAAGCAAAGCTAAACCAATCATAAAGTAACACATAGCACATGATAGTTGGAAATATGGTATTTTCTCCCCATTCTAAAAATACATCAAAGGGGATTTATTTTCCATGCATACAAAGCTAGAGAGATTAAGAGTGTATATAAGTCGTCCCTCCTTTTTTCAAACAAAATTTAGGGACCAGTTGGATATTTAGAGCGATTATGTGGATATACAAATTTTATATTCTTTACTTCCACTTATGCTTCCATTCTTTAGGCTCAAGAAACACACATGTTGACATAATCACCAAAGAATTTGACACAAAGTTCACTTGCCAAGAAAATTTGGGTTCTCAATTATTTAGTTATCTACTTCCCTGCATTGAATCTCTTTCCCACATACCCGCTTTTGAATGATATACTCCTTTTGTTGTGATGTTTGATTTATTTGTGGCATCAATTTTTTTAACCGTCCATATCCTTGTATAAATCTACCACCTGTCACACCTGCAATCAACACAACCTATATCATTTATGTGGCTACACATAAAAGATTTTAATGCATGTGTCAAAAAATAAATCAATACCAAATATAATCCATGCAACTTTGACTTCCTAAAATATTTCAATTAAAACCATACATTTTTTAATAATTTCTTGAATACCCAACTGCTGAAGGTTTTCAAGTATTTAGCATTACATAAAAATTAAGTGAGACACTTAAAGAGTTTATTTTATTTTTATGTTTCCCTAAGTACCTAGGTACCTAACTACTTGAACACCCAAACTTTTGCGTTACCACTTAAACATCCTTCAACAAAACTCCACCTAATCACAAAACTTTGGCATTGCATCCCAATTATCACATATTTGCACCCGCATACCTTTATTTGCTGCAACAATAATTTTTTTGACTTCTACCTTACTAAAGCCAACCAACCATATCATACATCAACACTCGATTTTCTCAAAAACTCAATTACCTAACTTTTCTATAATCTCTTCATTTCAAGCTTCTTCCCAAAGTATTTAAAGCTCTCCTCCATGGTTATTATCTTCCGATCTCTGCCAAGCAAGTAATCTTTGAACTTGGGTCCCTAAGCTTTGAAAACTTGGGGCGTGTTGTGCAACCACATATTAACTTGCAATCAACAAAACAAAATTTAAAAGAAACCAAGAACCAATCCACCAAATTAAATCAAAAATTAGACTTATTTTCAAAATTAATTCATCACACCCACTCGAAAATCAGTATAAAAACATGAAACATCTCAAAGGGTACTATTGGGTGCTTTGATTAATTCCCATCCCTGAATATTAATAAAGAGAAATAGGATATTTATATCAAGCTACATAATTTGGTAATCCTTCTTAGCCAACCTAGATATTGCATTGCTTCTAGTCAAGTGTCCATAGCCCAACCAAGGTTGTCTTTGTAATTCCCTCCAAACATAGCTCTACTACCAGCAAGGCATCCATAACCCTGGTAGAGATATTTGGGTCACCTAAAGAGTTGAATTATCTTTTGATATTTCATTTTTTTCCTTTTTGTTTTTTTTTATATTGCATTTAAGCTCCAATCAACTTGTTGGCACTGAAGCTTGCTATCAGGTTGGGAATGAGAGTGGTAGAAAAGGTTACCTTTATATTTTTTACTCAATATAAACCTCTAGCATCCCCTTCATTAATTACCCAAGGATTTATCTAAAATTGCCTGTATGTTCTACTCTTTAATGAAATTTCAAAACTTTTATACTAATTCTCGAGTAACTACAAATCCTTATTTCAAAGAAAATAGGCATAAGTTAGAATTTAATTATCAATCATTCAATTACCTGATCGCCTCCAAATTTTGAGACATTGGCCGCCACCCAATCCAATCGATTACCTTTAGCAGTTTAGATCAGACCTTAATGATGAATCTTGAATTTGGTAGCTCAATCCTTCAATTAATTTATTGTCATATCATAATGATGCATTGGTTTAACATCAAAAATTCAAGCTAAGTGGGTTTAACCTTGGGGAAAACTCTATGGTTAAGCGTGCTTGGGCTGGAGTAGTACTAGGATGGGTGACCTCTCAGAAAGGCCTAGTGCTTCACCTCTGTGAGCATCACCTAGATGTAATGAGTGGACCATGCATTATCATGAGAGATGGGTTCTTGTGAAACACTACTCATGAAACATGGGTCAATGAGTTTGAATCACAAAAATACATGGTTGAATCCTTATAGCAATATCACAATTTGACACACCATGGAAACTACCTCCTACTTATCAATTGATGAGATAAAGGGGCTCTATAATGAATGGTTAATAGGGCACAACACTTGCTAAAGGTTTTTCAAATGGGGTTGAAAGCTAAGTGGGTTTAACCTTGGAGAAAACTCTATGGTTAAGTGTGCTTGAGCTAGAGTAGTACTAGGATGGGTGACCTCTTGGGAAGGCCCAGTGCTTCACCTCTGTGAGCATCACCTAGATGCAATTAGTGCTAAGTGGACCATTCATTATCATGAGACATGGGTTCTTGTGAACCACTACGCATGAAACATGGGTCAATGAGTTTGACTCATGAAACTACACGGTTGAATCCTGATAGAAATATCACAATTAGAACTTCATTTAATTCACATGCATGATTATGACAACATTAATCCACTTCAGTTTTTGCAACATACAATTTTTTTCCAACTCACCAATCCAAACTCTGCACCATGCACATACACTTGGAAAAATATCTGACAATTATGACCCCATCAAAAGAACTAAAAAGATGGTTATTCAATTCCTAGCATATGAAATTATCAACTTTCGATTTGCACATGCACTATCCTCATGTAACTATGTACCAATTTTATGAGAATTTATTTTTATTTAACCCCCTTTTGATCTTGAAAGGTGTACTCTTTCCATCCTAGCTTACATTTCCAAGATTCCCATAATCTAGCACTTAAAGCAAAAGTACTGTTGATTTTTTGTCAACTTCTCTATAAATGGAACATCCCTTTTTTAAATTTTGCATTCTCTATTTGAATTTACATCCTTTCCTTCTTGCATTTCCCTTCTCACTAGTGTATCATGGATACCCCTATTTGTCTCACCAATTCTTTTTGGTAGACTATATTCCTCGATCGTATTACTAGCCAACGACTCAGGAAAGTGTTCTTCATTCATATGTCTTCCACCAAGGATGCTCTGAGACTAGTCCTAGGTGAAGATTTCATGAACTTTGGAGTGTATTATAGAGTGAATTCATATTTATATTCATTCTTTGTTACTTTGTTGCTTTCCATTAGGATTTCATGGGATGAGATTCATGTCACCACTGTTATGATTGTGGGAATAGATTATTTTGGTAATCTATACTACACACTAGAAGTTGTGCAACTCAGAATGGGGTTTCCGGCTACTAGAGGCATTCCTCACTTCTTAAACCATGGAGATGTGGTCCCTCTACTTCTATTACTCAACAACATACACACCCATGACCTTGATGAACACAGGCACACCGCCCATTTGGGATACTTGCTGCTCATGGACGAGGTTAACTAGATAGACTAGCAATGTGTCATGCGTTCTCTATTTTGGTGAATGTGATGCTAGAAGGAAAACCATTTTTGTGTTTATCCACTTACTAGCTATGAATAATTTTGTATTCCCCATGTAAATATGGAATGTTTTTGTCAATATAATGAAGATTTACTTTTATACGCCTCTATTTTGGTTCTTCACTTCTTTCTTTTGCAATTATGCACTTACTTTAAATTCCACACTATGCTACTTGAATATGCAATGATTTGCATGATCCCATTGTTTAGCTCTTAGTTCAGATGAATTTGTGTCTTATTAGGCCTCAACCAATTTTAAAACTTAACCCAACTCCTAAAGAATTATAACCCCTAAAAAAACCCTAACCTAATATTAGCCCTATGACTAATTGTAGTGTAGAAAAATGTAATCCTTTACATTTTCACACTATGTTTGCATCCCCTTAATTAATTGGAATTAATTAAGCTTCTAATTACCTAAATTATACATTCCAAACCTTTATTTTCCCATTTTCTAAAAGGGAAACATATTAAACAATTGCCATCTTTAATTAAAACACCTTGGAAATTGTGTGTCTTGGATTTAGGTCCCAAGACCCATTCGCCCAAGGGCGAATGGTCCTCCTTAAATGCTAAGATCCAATTTTTAATATGTTTTTGGCATCATTTTAATGATTAAAATTCAAGTTTCAAATGTCGGCTTGTGGAATCTAATTTTTGAAAAAATAGATAAGCACCTATAAATACACAGTTATTTTATCAATTCAAGTCTAAGGAAAAATCTAGCATTAAAGCAACTTTCACAAGAGGAAATATTATTGTCAAGAGCATTGAAGAGTAGATTTATCAAGAATTTACAACAACAATCAATATCATATCACCATGTCAAGATTCATGTGTGTTCATATTATGTTTTGGAGCTAATATTGTGATGTAGGTTTCAAGTATTCAGGAAAGAATTCAAGCATCAAATCAAGCAATCATTTAAGCCAATTCAAATAAGATCCAATCCTTATAGAGATGTGTTAGAATTCAATCCTCTAAGGTCATCCATTAAGGGTTTGGTGAATTGTAGCATAGCTTTGTTCATTCATCAATTCCCTTTTTCATTATCTTTTATCATCAAGGTTTAATTACCTAATTGGGGTTTGACCAACAAAAACCCATATTCACCCAAAACCAAAAAAAATCTTCTCTCTTTGTATGTGCTAATTTGTAGGTGAAGAAGGATTTAAATTGGATCAAAAGAGAAATTTTGTAAAGTTGTCAAATTTTTCATCATATTTTCCAAGATAGAAAAACTCGCCTATAGAATTTACTTCTGACTTTTTGATAGTGGAATCTAGACAAATCACCAGGTGCATATTATTCTACCCTTCTCAAATCTGCCTAAAAGTTACTGTTTCTTTTTGTGCTATCCTTATATTCTACATTTTAATTTTTACATCATACAATTGAGTTCATTAAGTGTTTTATTTTTATCTCCCCAAAGTGCATTTCAATTATTTTTGTCATTTTCAATCATTAGGAAACAATAGATCCCCATCTCAATAGAGTTGAATCATCTCAAGGATGAAATTCAATTCTATCCTTGGGAGATCTATTTTTCTAATGAAACTAGGAAAAGTGAGGGTGTCCTAGGTCATCATTTCATTTTTGGCTAACTTACCTACCACATACTCCCTATATCCCCCTTTTTCGATGTTTCACTAGTTCAAAAAACACATGCAATATTAAAATCATAACACAAAATTTAGTTTCAAGGAATAACTCTCTAGTAATTTTGGTTCAAATCTTAGTAGGTTTATCTTTAAACTCACTTGAATAATCCTTGGTTAAAATATCAAAAAAATATACTTTAATCTTTTTGCATTGAATGAATGAACATTTAAACACATACTTACCAATTAACCGACTAACATGGATAAAAACAACCTGAGTGAAGGTTGATGGCATATATCCCTTTTGGTATTTAAATTTCATGCCCCTGCATGGTCATCAATTGTAAAATTTACTCAATGCATGTTTGACACTCGGATCTTGCATTTCCATAACACAATGGTCCTCTTTCATTCCATTGCTCCCAAAGTGCTCCTTCATTGGAACCCTAACAAAAAAATTTCCCCATTAACTAATGTTTCAACACTATATATTGAATCATCACCAATTGAAAAGACAAGATTGGTTTTCAGTTTCCCACATAAAATCAAACTTTACTTCCCTTTTAAATATTAAATCCTCGATTTTTAGTGAAACTGCTATATTTTCTAGCTATTTTAGCACATTTTGTATCCTTTTAGTTATCCACACATACACAATCCAACAATTCATGTCCTCATTGTCCCTTTTCACAAGATATCTGAGATACTTCAAGTTCTTGCTCTCTTTCCTACAATTTTAAGGATCATTTAAAAAATAAAATCAATACATAAATGATTTGATCGGAGTGTGGGTTAAACCAAGATTCCAACACAATTGATGACACAAAAGTTAGATTTTGTAGGCCCATGTTATGAACATTTGAATGAAGAGTGCTTGAAGAGAAGGGTAAAAAAAATTGCTTCATTTTTTGTTTTATTATAAATAGTAAAACATTTTTACCTTTTTAATATTCATTTTTACATTTCCATTTTTGAGAATTTTGAGAGGGTTTGAGCAGCCACAAGAGTAAATATGTCATGACGATGACTATTCCATGTGCCCAAGATACATGCCTTGAGAGACTGCATGGAACGAGATGTCCAAGCCTAAGAGATAAGTCATACTTTCACATTTTTTGTATTTATCAGCTCATTTTTTAGGGTTTATAAATCAATTAGCACTTTTAAGGATGTCTACAATGGGTGTTAGTGTGTAAGATGGGTGCTAGTGTCCAATTTGGATGTTGGTGTCTTGGACACTAGTGACTAAAGGTTTTGAGTTGAAGCTTTTCAATCTCATTTTATGCCAGTTTGACAATGAGGAGGGAACTGATGAGTGCCTATTTATTGTTTATATAGGTTCCACTAGAGATGTGGGAACATACATGTGATCATATTTACATGCTCTTACATGAT
Organism: Sequoiadendron giganteum; assembly: GCA_007115665.2. NCBI lineage: Eukaryota > Viridiplantae > Streptophyta > Pinopsida > Cupressales > Cupressaceae > Sequoiadendron > Sequoiadendron giganteum. Next base: position 8,562 of record VCHN02002041.1, read on the forward strand.
CACACCCAAATGCTATAAAACCTAGAGGCAAGACATCTCAAAGATGCTGGATTGTGGTGGATGCACACCATGCCCACAATAAGATTCCATGAATTGATATTGATGGTGCAAATGTAGCGTTGGGATGCAAACACCTCGACCTTCCATCTTTCAATGTGGGATATGAATCTCACATTGGATGATGTTTATAAGATCCTACAATTTCTTGTGTGAGGCGAGACCATATGGATAGAGAAGCATTGGGTGGAAAAATACATGTTATCCAACCATATGCATTGTGTTAGTTGTGATATGCCTAAGGACACCACCGAGAATATTTACATGTGGTAGTTGTTGCATGTCAATGTTTCTATCCCTTATCTATCACATTATGTGTTGGAAAATGTGCCTCAACTTGCTAACTTGGAACTTCCCTTAAAGCTTAGTGTTTTTCCCTTTATTGGTTTGAATGTCGCTAGATCACGGAAAACCAAAACTTCCTAACCTAAGTCACGAGGTTCTAAAGTTTCATAACCTCCCAACTTAGTGACATTGAGGTTCTTTTTGTTGTCGCCAAATTGCAAGTTTTGAGAACTTCGTAACCTCTGACAGACCGATCGCAAGATCACTGGAAATCAGAACTTTAGAACCTCATGTCGAGAGTTGTGAAGTTTTTGGAAACCTCTGACTTACTGATAGCTATGGTGGTTGGCCAGCGGTGATGACATGGATGTCATGTTGACACTGTACTATGTTCTCCCCATTAGCCCCGTAGTGCTTTGGTCGGACCTGGTTGGTACCTTATAGGTGTGTGGGCATTGGCTTGTCAATGGTGACTTGGATGTCATGGTGGTAGTGGGGACCACGATGATGTGATGTTATATATATATTGATCAACAATTGTGATTAAAACAATCCAACGGTGCCCACTAACCCTACGCCCCTTATGGTGGTTTCTGACAGACTCCTCTGAGGTGTGCAGGATTGGCTAAGCGATGTACATTTGTTGAATGGGTGAATTGACATTGGTTGAATTGGTAACTCATGAATAATGTTGAAGTAGGACCTAATTGGTGCTGAGATGGAAAGCGATGGTTGGTTGTTGATTGTTGACGTTTGGTTTAGCAGGTTGGAACAAACATCGAAGATGATGCAATTTTTTTGATAGTTACATGTTTGTGACAGTTTATGTATAGTTGAAACGGTTGGTTTTCTGGAACTAAAGAGGCTATGGCTAGATGTCGAATATATATTGTAACACTTTGCAATGAGTTGGGGTTTGTTTGATCGATGAGATTTGGTTGATTGGTGTTCTACATTGTATGCTATATGAGCATTGTAACAGTGTGAGAGAACAATTGTAATCAAAATCTATGTATAAGGTTGATTAGGAGATTGTAATGCTACTATGAATTAACACCTAGAGTGGAGTCTGTAACTCTATATGTAATTTGTTTACTATAATACAAAGTGACGTACTTGGTGTGTGAGTTTTTCTCCTGTAAGAGTTTTCCCACGTAAATTTGGCATTCAATTCTATGTGTTAAATTGTCTATTCTTTTGTTCTATTGTTGTGTATCTTAATGACTGTAACTTGAATTAAATAAAATTTTCTGGAATTCTTTCTTGAGAATTTTGCATTTGGAGTGTGTTTCCACACTAAGCTTTCCTTACAAGTGGTATCAGAGCCTGGCCAGTTGTGTTATCCTTGTGGGCAGGGTTGGTTTTTTGTGCTAGTTTTGTTCAGTGGGAGTCTTGCAAAGAGAACTAATTGTCTTGATTACAGGTTGAGATGACAAGCACAACAAGAAGAGTAGAAATTGAAAAGTTCAATGGAAGCAATTTTGATTTATGGAAACTCAAAATGGAAGACCTATTGGTGGATAGATATCTTTGGGTTGCTGTATTTAGATATAAACCCTTAGGTATGAAGCAAGAAGGTTGGGACCTTAGAGATAGAAAATCCAGAGGATTGATAAGAATTTGTTTGGCAGACTTTGTTCTCTTAAACATCCATGAGGAGAAGACTGCATCTTCATTATGGAAGAAACTTGGTGAGATTTATCAAGGAATGTCTCTAGTGAATAAGTTATTCATGAGGAAGAAGTTATACTCCTTGAAGATGGAGGAAGGCGCATCTATAGCAGACCATCTGAATTCTTTTAATATGGTTGTTGCTCAATTGGCATCTGTAGGTGTAAATATTGATGATGAGGATCTATGTATTCTTTTGTTGTGTTCCTTTCCTAACATGTGGGACCATCTAGTGAGGGCTATTGGAAGTACAACAACCACCTTTAAAATAGAAGATGTGGTTGATTCGTTATTGTCAGAAGAAATGTGAAGGAAATCTTCTGAGATGGCTAAGTAGGCTCTTGTTGTTCAAGGCAGATCAAAGGATAGAAGTAAGAAGAAAGATAAGAATTCAAGATCCAAATCTGAAGGGAGATCAAAGTCTCCAAGAAAAAATTCCAAGGTGAAATGTTGGAATTGTGGGAAAACTGGACATGTCTGGAAGGATTGCAAAGAAGAGAAAAAGAAGAAGAACAAAAACAACTCTTCAAATAAAGATTCTTCTCAGAGTGATACAGATTCCTTCATTGCAGCCTTGGTGATTGAGGCATCAAATGATGTCTGGTTGATTGACTCAAGAGCATCTTTTCACATGACATCTCATAGAGATTGGTTCATGAAGTATGAAAATTACGATGGTGGAAAGGTGTACCTGGCAAGTGATTCATCTCTTTAAATTTTTGGTCGTGGAAGAGTCAAAATCCAATTTTTTGATGGAAGAATCAAAGAAATTAATGGTGTAGGTCTGGCTCAAATTTTTCTTTATGTTAGTAAGCTGAATGATGTTGGTGTGCAAGTTACATTCTCAAGTGGTAGATGAAAAATGACTAGAGGCTCAATGGTGTTGGCCAAGGGTGCATGTATAAACACTCTGTACAAGTTGGATGCACGTGATGTTCAATGTAACAATGTCTTTGTAAGGTCAGATAAAGATGCTTGCATAGGGAAGGAGAAAAATGTTCCCCTGGGTGAAAAATATTTGGAGGTGAAACTCCCAGTAGAGAAAACCATGCTATGGCATCATAGACTTGGTCACATAGGAGAAAAGGGCTTGAAAGACTTGAAAAATAAAAACCTGGTAGAAAGGCTTGTTGATTGTAACCTTGAGTTTGATTTTTGTGAACATTGCATTTATGGAAAGCAACACCGTGTTTCATTTTATTCGAGTCCTCATAAGTCTTCTGGCATACTAGATTATGTTCACTCTAAGGTATTTGGTCTAGAGTGAATGTTCCTTCGTTATCGAAGTCTAAATATTATATTTCTTTTATTGATGATTATTCGAGAATGACATTTTTGTATTTTATTAAAAGTAAATCAGAGGTGTTCAGTTAGTTTAAAGAGTTTAAAAATTTGGTAGAAAATCCAATTGAAAGGAAAATTAAATGCTTGAGGACTAATAATGGTGGTGATTTTTTTTCTATAGATTTCGAGAGGTGTTGCAAAGACCATGGGATTAAAAGGCATAAAACTACACCTTACACTCCACAATAGAATGGAGTTGCTGAAAGGTTAAACAAGAAATTGATGGAAAGGGTGAAAAGTATGTTGAGCAGTGATGGTCTGGAGTAGAAGTTATGGGTTGAGGTTGTGGCTACAACTTGTTACTTGATTAATCATTCACCTACTTCAACTCTTGTTGAGAAAACACCTATGGAAGCAAGGTCTGGTAAGAAGCCCTCTCTGAGACATATTCGTGTCTTTGGCTGTGAGGCATATGCATACGTGTCGGATGAGAAAAGATCTAAGTTGGAGAAAAAAGTTGTTAAATGTGTCTTCATTGGCTATGGTATTGGCATGAAAGGATACTAGCTTTGGAATCTTGTGATTGAGAAGGTGTTGTACAACAGAAGTGTAATATTTCGTGAGCTCAAACCTTCTACAATTGATCTATAGTCAGAGATGAAAGATGATAAGAACAAAGAAGTAGATGAAATTCCTCTAACTCCAAATAAAGAGGAACTACAAATTCAAAGTGTACCTAAATCTAAGGAGAGTTCTAGTAGCTCTCTGAGTTCTGAATAGGAAGAAGAACCACAACCTCAGCCTCAACCTCAGCCTGTGAGGAGGTCTACATGGGAGAAGTGACAACCTCTATAGGTATGGATTTTCCATGTTGGATTCGAGTTGTGCCTATGCTTTGATTACTAGCACTGATGAGCCTAGGACTGTAAGGGAGGCTATTAATATATCTGATTCAAATTACAAGTTAGAAGCCATGAATGAGGAAATGAAATCATTGAAAAAGAATGAAACCTGGGATTTGGTACCTTTTTCTGAAGGTTGAAAGCCTGTTGGTTGTAAATGGATATTTAAAAAGAAAATTGGTTTGGATGGCAGTGTGGAGAAGTATAAAGCTAGGTTGGTCATGAAAGGTTATTCCCAGGTGGAGGGAATTGATTATGGAGAAATATTTTCTCCTGTAGCTAAGTTGACATCTATCAGATTTCTATTGTCACTTGCAGTTGCATATGACTTAGAGGTCAAGTCTAGATGGATGTGAAGACAATATTTCTTTGTGGAGATCTAGAAGAAGTAATTTGTATGTCCCAGCCTGAGCACTTCATTGAAAAAGGTAAATAAAGTATGGTGTGCAAGTTAAAGAAATCTGTATATGGTTTAAAATAATCACCTAGAATGTGGTACCAAAAGTTTGACATGTTTGTGTTGTCATTGGGATTTGTAAAATCAAAATTAGATCATTGTGTGTACTACAAAACATAAAATGATCATTCACTTATTATTGCCATGTATGTGGATGATATGTTATTCTTTGGGAATAGTAAGGTTATGATTTTTGATCTAAAATCTCAATTGTCAGCAAAGTTTGAATTGAAGGATTTAGGAGCAACAAGGTATATTCTAGGGATGGAAATTAAAAGGGATAGGGGAAGTAGAAAGATTTGGATCAGCCAGAGAAAGTATATTAATTTTGTCCTTGAGAGATTTAGTATGACAGATTGCAAGTACTTAGTTGTTCTAGTGTTGCAGGGAATGAAGCTATCTATTGAAGATTATCCAAAGTCTCTTACTGAGATGGAGGACATGACTAGGGTGCCTTATGCAAGTGCAGTTGGAAGTTTCATGTACACAATGGTTTGTACCAAGCTAGACATTTCCCAAGCAGTTAGAGTACTTAGTCATTTTATGGCTAATCTAGGAAGACCGCATTGGGATGTTGTGAAGAGAGTTTTCAAATATTTGAAGGGTACTTCAGAGTATGCTTTGTGTTATCATGGAAACCCGGTTGGATCATAGAGATCTCTTAGCATTCATGGGTATGTGGATTCTGATTGGGCAAGGGACATTGATAGTAGAAGATCCACCAGTGGATACATCTTCATGTTATTTGGTGGTACAGTTAGTTGGATGAGCAAGCGGTAGGCTATAGTCGCTTTATCTACTACTAAGGTGAAGGACATGGCAGCAACACATGAATGTAAGGAAGTCATTTGAATTAGACATTTGTGTTCGAATGTTGGGTTTAATGCAAGGAAAATTGCTATTTCCTATGACAATCAGAGTGCTATTTGTTTGGGAAAAAATCCCTTTCCATTCTAGGACGAATCATGTTGATGTTCAATATCATTTTTTTTGTGATATGGTGGAGGATGGAAAGGTTAATCTTGAAAAACCGGATACTTTGGAGAATGTCTCTGATGCATTGACAAAGCCTATGAGAAAAAAACAAGTACAGGTGGTGTTCTAGTTCAATGGGCCTTGGGGCCTATGAATTTCAATAACTTTGAGTTTGGAAGAAGCCATAAGTCTTCGTCAAGTGGGAGCATGTTGGAAAATGTGCCTCAACTTGCTGGCTTGGAACTTCCCTTAAAGCTTGGCATTTTTCCCTTTATTGGCTTGAATGTCGCTAGATCATGGAAAACTAGAATTTCCTAACCTAATTCATGAGGTTTTAAAGTTTCATAACCTCCCGACTTAGTGACATTGAGGTTCTCTTTGTTGTCGCCTAGTTACGAGTTTTGAGAACTTTGTAACCTCTGACTGATCAATTGTAAGATCGTTGAAAATTAAAACTTTAGAACGTCATGTCGGGAGTTGTGAAGTTTTGGAAACCTCTTACTTATCGATACCTGTGGTGGTTGGCCAGCGGTTATGGAATGGACACCATGTTGGCAGTGTATTGTATTCTCCCCACTAGCCCCGTAGTGCTTTGGTAGGACCCAATTGGTACCTTGCGGGGTGTGCGGGAATTGGCTTGTCAGTGGTTACTTGGATGTCACAGTGGTAGTGGGGACCATGGTGATATGATGCTATATATATGTATCGATCGACGATTGTGATTAAAAAAATCCAATGGTGCCCGCTAACCCTAAGCCCCTTGTGGCGGGTCCCGATAGACTCCTGTGAGGTGTGCAAGATTTGCTAAGCAGTGTACATTTGTTGACTGGATGACTTGACATTGGTTGACTCGGTAACTCATGAATAATGTCGAATTGGGACTTGATTGGTGTTGAGATGGAAAGTGATGGTTGGTTGCTAACTGTTGAAGTTTGGTTTAGCAAGTTGGAAAAAACATCAAAGCTAATGCAATTTTTTGGACAGTTACGTGTTTGTGACGGTTTGTGTACAATTGAAATGGTTGTTTTTTGGAACTAAAGTGGCCATGGTTGGATGTCGAATATATATTGTAACACTCTGCAATGAGTTGGGGTTTGTTTGATCGATGAGTTTCAGTTGATTGATGTTCTATATTGTATGCTATATGAGCATTGTAATAGTGTGAGAGAACAATTGTAATTGGAATCTATGTATGAGTTTGATCAGGGGATTGTAATGCTTCTATGAGTTAACACTTGGAGTGGAGTCTGCAACTCTATATGTAATTTTTTTACTGTAATACAAAGTGACTTTACTTGGTGTGTGAGTTTTTCTCCCGTAAGGGTTTTCCTACGTAAATATTGTGTTCAATTATGTGTGTGTTAAATTTTCTATTCTTTTTTTCTGTTGTTGTGCATCTTAATGACTGTAACTCGAATTAAATGAAATTTTATGCACTTCTTTCTTGAGAATTTTGCATTTGAAAGGCATTTCCGCACTAAGTTTTCCTTACATTATTATTATAACCATTGCACTTGTGGCAATGCTCAATGGGCGATGCACACACCTCCATGGGGACCTCGTATATACCACTCAAGCGATGGAGGGTCAATGCACAGTCTTCACATAAGGGCAAAGCATGTTGGCCCACCTCTACTAGGACCTAGGGAATTAAGTGCATTATGAGGCTTGCACAAATTCTGATGACCTACGCCCTCTTCTAGGTGTGGGCATTTGGGCATATTACATGCATGCATCTCATGGGTTTCCCGATTGTAGCAATATTTTGATTACCTTGGTGAAAACATTATCATTGGTCTTGTGGAAGTGGCAAGAACATGATTGTGTGGATAAAGAATGGAATACGAAGGATATTGGGACTTGAATCAATTAATTTCACTTTTATTCTATTATTTTAGAACAATAAAAGTATAGTATAATTTGTGCAAAATTCTAGCACAAGAGTTCACTAATTTTAGAACCTTTAGACTTTCGGTTCTTTGGAGAGTGACAAGTATAATAAGGCTTCATAGTTGTAGGGGTTGTGTAATAGGTGTGAAGGAGTCTTAAAGTATTATAAACACTCCAATGTGCTATATTGGCATTGTAACACTTAATTAATGATTGGGATAATGATATGAGGAGCCCAATGCTCACTCTTGTTGAAATTTTCACTTTTGGAGTTTCTCTAAACTAATGTCGTACTTTTAAATTAACCTAATGTGTATTCTTGCACTTTTTTGCTATATTTTTGTGATTCATTTGTATTTTCATGCTCAAGTACATTTGTACATGTTAACATCAATTTGAAATCTCTAAACACTATTTTTAAGGTTAGTTGATTGAATTAACACATAAATATCCATTATTGATGACCACATATAACTTATGTGTTTGACAAAACATATGCAAATGTCACTAATAACCTAAAACTTAAATATTCAATAAACAATAATATCATAGATGAATGTAAAATAAGACATATATTAGTGGAAATATGCTCCATCTTGTCCCATTTAAACAAATAGTGTGTTGCCTCCACCTTTTCACAAGGGAAAATAAAAAGTCAATAAAAAATTGATAGTTCAAACTATTATATTGCCAACTGCTTGAATTTGATGGTAATGTATGTTGTTCAATCATTTTGTTTTGTTCTCTAGAGATATGTAGATATATATGTAATTTAGGTTTTTTTTTTAGGTAATGTATACAAACTTGTTATAGTCTATTCGATTGAAGAGAAGTTTATAAAAATGTATGAATTGAGTTTATATTAAAATTTCAATTGTACTTAATGATTTATCATTAAAAAATAATATTGTTAGATTATTTATTATTTGTGATAATAAAAAAAAATAGTATTCTTAATTTAGATATGTCATATGAATCAAAATATAACACAATGTTTTTATTTTATTTTTTTAATGTAAGATTTTTTTATGTGAAATATTTCAAGACTTAATTTTTTTTAAAGCATATGATGAAAAACTTGTACTAATTAGTTAAAAATAATATAAACCATTATGATTTTAAAAACATAAAATTAAACTTTAATAAACCTATATAAGTTTAAAATGCACTAATATATTTCTATTTTCCCACCAACCCTTTGCTTGATTGGTAATGATATTAAAATGTCTATGGAGACCACACTTAAACAAAATATTCCTTTAAAAAAATTACAATGAGTTTTAAAAGCACTAATGACATCCAACTGAAATGTTATACCTAAAAATGATTTAATGTTTTTGTTACTTTTAGCTTCAATGCTTGTCGTATAGGATCTAGACTATTTGCATTATTGAAATGCTTAACTTTTACAAAGATTATTCCAAGTTTACGAAATTTGAATTCATGCATACATTAACAAATTTATGCATTAAAATTTTAAAAGAGAAACTGAATACGAGAGAGAGAAGAAGAGAAGTGCAAACAGCATTTGATTACGGAGTTCATCACAAACGTGACTACGTCTCCGGGTCCACTCCAATAGAGAGACCGATCCGATTAACTCCAAAAAATCAATTACAAAAACACCACAACCATTCTTCAAGCACTTCGACAGGATAACAACGCTCTGACATGCAAGAATGGCTCAAAATAATCTCCACAAGACCTCTCTTTCGTCACCTCAGCTTCAAGACTTCATCACCTAGAAAAAAAACTTAATCTCCACTCTCACCTCACACCCCTTCTTATACAAAGAAATTTCTCAATATGGTATAAAACCATATGATTTACAAAATCTCCCCTATCTCCATTTTTACATTAAAAAAATCTTAATAATCTCTCTTTTAATCCCTTCAAACTAATTGAGCCCTTCCACTTATCTTTTCGGGCTTCTATTATTTTGTAAGATTTTAACTAATCCTAAAGAAGGATTATTGTTTCTTAAATATGGAGAGATTTTGTTTAATTTTTAAGGCATTCGGTATTTGGACTGTTGAGAAAACGAACCGATGCCAATCATATATTAAAGCCACCGAGTGGCTCGTTGGTGGGCTTAACTTTTGGTACGCGGGTGGTTCCGGGTTCGATGCCCGACGATTGCAATTTAACCTCCATATCCGACCATTCATAACAAATTAAATCGGCCGCTATACAAAGGTGACAGATCGCTCGATGGTGCAACGGTCACCCGGGTTTGTAGCATACAAATGGTTGGGGGTTCAAATCCGCCCACCAACTTTTTACCAAACAAACAAACCAACAAACAGCCCGCGCGGAAGGAGAGAGGAAGACAGGGGACACGTGGCAAGTCGACGAGCTGCCACGTGGCGAAATAGATTCGCTGACGCTGCTGAGTGTATGATGATGTCATCACTGTACCTTCAGTCCACCAAGTCAACCTAAAACTTTGACTAGCTATATCTTGAGCCTCCGATGTCGGATTTCGACGAAACGAACGCTTTTGGAAAGCTTGCGACGGGCTCTTCGCAATGATGCCAACTTCGACAACTTTTGATGACATAATTTTTTTCGCTTCCTGGACGCCCTTTGATCCCAGTTTGACCCAAGGTTTGTTTGGCCATAACTTGCACAAATGGACTCCTTTTCGCTCCGTTCGAGTTGCATTGGAATCAGGACGCCGAGATCTTTCTGATGGTGTTGATTCTAGAGAGAAATGAGACACTTCAATTTTCACTAAAAATATCCACC
>VCHN02004652.1:0-11412 GCA_007115665.2 Sequoiadendron giganteum
GTGGTTTGTCTCGACAATAATGACTGGGGCAATCTTGTCCTTAGTTTACATTTTGACACTCCTTGTCTACGACTGTCTGTTTTTCGTAGATGGATGATTTTGTACACTATGGTCTATCTCATATCATAGTGTGTACCATCCATTTGTGTCATGTCCGCCCAGTGATGATAAAATTGCAAGTATAGCATAGTTTGGCAAGGATATCGAAGATTATATGTTTTCTCAAATCAGATTCATACTCATTCATTCTTTTATTTTTTCTCGATCGATCAACACATTCATTCTTTCTTACTAACATTCTATAGTCATTAACATTTCTCTCATCCAACATAATGATAAGAGTCCTGTGACACAACACAAACATTAGGTCATTTTGCATTTACATCCATCTTTTATAAGCATTTTCATATAGTAACACATTAACATTCTCATTACATACATAACTGACATTATATCAACATAGCACAACAGACATTGCATATACATTTCACCATCACATATAAATAAGCATAAACATTCATTACCTCCATTATCCATCGCACATAGAATCATCCATAACATGTAGAAACATTTCATTCATAAACACATGTACATACATCATCTAATAAAAGTCATGCATCATCATAAGTAGAACTGCATGTCATATCGAAGCCGCCAAAATCATATATATATATCGCTCAAAATAGTGTGTCACAGTACAATATCATAGTGTCCATAAATAATACATGAGCTCGTAGGCTCTGTGATCAACATACAGATGTCTACATGTATACAAAAGTATGTCATCGTGTCCCACTACCACTACTGTCACGTGGTGAAGGTGGTGGGAACATCCTTGTGGGTGCTCTCTGCGAGGTGGACGGCCTGTCATATGGACCTAGCCTCGATGGTCCTACCACCCCCTTGGTACTCTGTGTCCTCTAACTCCTGCTCTGTGATCTCTGACTCCGCGCCTCAGAAAAGGTAGGACCCCATCTCTCTGCTGGCACTGCTGCCTCATATAACTCTCTATAATAACTGGCTCTCTCCACCGCTCTGACCAACTCCCATACCATGCCATCAGAGGAGGACCCACTGCAAAGGTGTCTAACCTCTGTGAACTGCTGCTCTATCTCCTATCTCTAAGCAATTGCCTGATCTCTCTCCATCAGAGCACTGTCCCTCTCTGCACGGATACTGTCTCTCTCTGTGTGGGCACTATCTCTCTCTAACCTCATCGCGTCAAACTTTGCGGTCATCACTCTGAGTCTCTCCTCCAGAACCTCTCTGTCACCATCCCTAGGAGCATCCTCCTCCCATCTCCCCTCCACTATCCAATCTCTAAGCTGTCTCTCCTGCTCCTCCATCGGTGCATCCTCCTCCACATCATCCTCAATGTCATCCTCTCCATATCCTGCCAAAATCTCTAGAGGATCCACATCCATCTCTACATCTAGATCCTCTGCAACATCCTCTAGTCCCGCATCTACATCTACACGCTCCTCAATCACTACCTCTGCTGCAACATGTTCACCCTCAGGCTGTACATCCCCTCCCCCTCCGAGGTCCACCATCGATACATCCACTGCTACAACCTCCTCAACAGGTGCATGTCCTCCTCTCTGTCCTCTCCATCCTCGTCTACCACCTCTACCACCATCTCTACCACCCACTCTACCCACTCTGGCACCTCCTCCTCTCTGTCGTCCTCTCGGCCCTGTGCCTCATCTCTCGATGAGTGCTGGCAAGTCTGGATCTGTATAGGGAATTGGGCGATGCATTGCCCACCATGCATCATATGTTGCTGTCATCCCTGGATTTGCTACTCCACCTCTCCATCCCCACTGTACTGGCTATAATGCCTATATGTCTGCCTCAGCTATGGTCACTGGTATCATGGGACCCCACCATGGAACCTCTCTGGATGAACAAGCAAACTCTGCTCTGCTCAGAGGCACATCCTGAACCTCTCCAAACTGTCTCAACACTTTGTCTGGCAGGTGTCGCTCAATAATGTGCACACTGGAAACAGTCCTCCCAATGAGGTACTGTGTCTATCTGCAGAATGGTAAATGTGTACTATCACCCGTCCACACCTCAAAATCCATGTAAGGTCTCCATATAAACTGATCTAATGTATCTAATGCATGTCTCCAGTATCCTGTGTCTCCCACATGTGTCTGCGTGATCTATCCTGTATATCGGAACACATATGGCAGTCTCTCAGCTCTCTCTACTGTCATTGGAGGACGGAATATGGCTATCCTCTCAAACCCCCATATCATCAACAATGTCGTCCCACAACTCAACGACTATGCATCTCTGTAGGCGATGTCGTGCAGATGGAAGTACAACATCCTGAGTAGACATGGACCCCATGCATATCTCATCTCACTCTCGAACATCCCCACCAACATAGCTCCCCATCCCACTGGAAAGCCATGACCTCGTCTGTCCGACAGAACAATACCCCCAATCAACGTACATAGGATGCAGTCGATCCTCTCATATCTGTCTGCTAACACTGGCCATCTAATCTCATAGTGCTTGATGCTGAGCCTACTGCTATCATCCACCTGATAGAAGCGTGCTAACTCAGTCAATCCTCACTGCAGATTGTATGTAACCCACTCTCCTCTAATCGGTAGTCTCAATATCTTGTACACATCCTCTAATGTGACAGTGGCCTCCCCAGTCGGCAAATGAAATGACGATGTCTCAGAATGCCATCGCTCACACAGTGCAGTCAACATCCCTCTATTCGCCTGAATGGCAGGCATGGATAGGCAGCGACTAAGACCTACAACCCATAGCAATCTAATCTCTGCAGACGTCAATGTCTCTCTCAGAGCAAAAGTGTCTGGTCGCGACTCCCGTGTGTACATCGGATCTAAAACCACCTGCATTTAAACCATTATGTCAGAAAATTTTCATGTTTTAGTTCACAAATATTTTTGAAATTTTTTTCCAGTCAAATGCAGCTTACATTGTCAGATGCGGTGCATTTTTTCAAATGTGTCGCACCATTCCTCAGATGCGGCTCATATCACATATGCGTTGCATTTTACACCCAACCCTGTTCTTCTTCTTCCCATGCGGTTCACTAAACCACATGCGGTGATTTGTTGCAAATGTGGTGCAGTTTTTTTCTCCTACCCATTCCCACAAATGCGGTGCATTTTTTGGTCTACAGCCCACTGATGTATGCGGTCATTTACGCACATGTGGTTCACGACCTCACATGCGTTTAACCCCCACACTGATGTGTTGCATGTATACACATGCGGTGCACAAAACCACTAATGTGTTCATTTTTATTACAACCTATTCTAGCCTATGTGTGAATTTGCATATGCGTCGTTTCACAGTTAGATGCGGCGATTGCAACCTCATATGCGTCGTTTGCGCTGCACCGCATTTGCTAACCTAACTTTCTAACCCTCAAAAATCATGCAAAAACATAATTTTAAAGGTTCATTTTCGCATACATACCAGTGGTCCTGCGTCGGCTAGCTGTCTGAAGGTCCGAATCTGATAATCGCGATGTTTAGTGAAGGGAATGGGTGCCATTTCGTCAGCTAGTCAGAGCAATTTCTTCTATTCTTCTATCTCCTCTGGGTGCAAATGAATTCCAAATACCACTAATTCCTATTTATAGGTGGGTTAAAAGTGGCATTTCTTCTGACTTAATCTACTGGCCGCGTAACCTTTCGACTTCCAATGACTCGTGTTCATCCGTATCAACTCCAAATTCAATTCTGTCAACTCCATAGCATTTCTAATCATCAAATTGATTTATCGGGAATATTTACTGATTTTTTTTGAAACTTTCAAAAATTTGTCAATTTTCCCGAGGGGGCATACCTTAACTTGTTTCATGCTGAGGCACGACCGGGGCATATTTTCTTTGACACAACGCCGTACCAACATTGTATCAAAGAGGGGAAAACTGTAGATACCGAAAATTGGTCTAGGCCTGCGAGTACACATTTCAACATAATTTTCTATAGTCCGTCGTCTTGATTAAATAATGTTACTTATTTAATTGCCTTTCTAACACATATTTCCTCTATTAATTAAATACCCTTTTTAATTAATTCATTGATTCATAATCATCCTTTATTCAACTTAATTAATTAAATAAATCATATTTATTTAATTATGTTATGAACTAATTAATTCTTTCCCCTTTATCTATCAATTAAATAATTTATTATTTAATTCCCCTTTATCATACTTTTCCAACTATAATTAAATATCTTTATTTAATTATTCATTTAACCCCTTTTCATCTATAATTAAATATTTATTATTTAATTATTCATTTATCCTTTTCAACAACCAAATTAAATAAATTACTTTATTTATTTAATTAAAAGTGTCATATTTCGAATGTTGAATTAAATTAACATTTAATTCATTATTTAATTAATTATGTCACATTCCTCTAACATTCAGTTATCTCTTACATGCACTTATCGTCTGACTCGAGTTATCTCTATGAGAGAACTCTCCGTCACAACTAGTCGATTAACTAGTTCCAACTTATATGCATGATCTATATTTATTAATTAAATATCTTTATTTAATTAACTAACTCAAGTTTACATTCACATGCATTTATCATGCATTTATTCTCCAACTTCTAACTTTGGCTTTTGCATACAAAGTCTATTTCTTTTATTTTTTGAAGATGAAGATTGGAACTCATGTTCTAACTCATGTTCTAAAATTAGTCTTTACCTGCAGTTGAACTCACGTTCTAACTCGCATTCTATCTGTCACATAACTCATTGCATGGCATTGATCAATCTCATCCGTCGATCTCTCTTTCAATCTGAGCCGATCATTTGAAAACACAAAATCTATAAAATGGCCTATTATTATCATTATTCCTCCTCCTGAAATCATTATACACTTTTGAGAAGAGAAACAATCTTCGATATTTTGTTGAGACACTTGACGAAGTTATGCTTGCATTCAAACATAGAAATCTGAGGGCAAGAATAACAATACAGCAAGATGGAGAAGGGCAATTGAGATAAATCGAGGAAGTATTTGCATATTCAGTGAGATCATTCTAGTTTTATTAGTTTAGATTAATCATGCTTACTTATCGTTCTTTGTTGTTTTATTTAGATTAGAATTGATGTTTAATCTTGTGCAGTAGTTAGCATCTTCCACAATTCCGAAAAATCTGAGTTACAAAAGCGATATGAGACGGATGCACCATTTTGGTTTTTTTCAAATATTTTGATGTTTCTGGTGTTTTTGAATGTTTTAAGCCTCTTTTTTTTTATTTTCAGGTTTTCTAATGTTTTTTGGTTTTTTATGAGATTTTATGAATGTTTTTGGATTTTGTGTCTCGGCGGCCAATCAAGGATTAGCCTTTCCTACGTTTAAGCTAAGAGATGACATATTTTGGCTAACAATTAACTTGACTACCGATGAGATAGATGGTAAAACGGATTTCCATTGTAATGGATGCCTAAAAGATTGACCTAAAATGTGAAATAGATGGGAAAATGGATTGCCATTGTGATAGACGTGTAAAGGACTGACCAAAAATGTGAAATAGATGGGAAAACAGATTTCCATTGCAACGGACGCCTAAAGGACTGACCTAAAATGAGAAATAGATGGGAAAATGGATTTCCATTATGACGGAAGCCTAAAGGACTGACCTAAAATGTCTCGGGGGATGATCAAAGATTAAAATTTCCTACGTGTAAGCTTAGAGATAATGTAGTTCGTCTTGGTGACCATATTTTGATTTGTTTTAGATTTTGAATGATTTTTTTAATGTTTATGGATTTTTTATTTTTTGATTTTTTTTGGATTTTTTGATGGATTTTAAGGAAGATCATGAGAATATAAATGAATCTGATCTGATGGAGGTATAGGAACATGCCTCCAGTGTAATTTGATAGACTACGGTTGTGTAGTTTTTGCACACACACCCCATTGAGGTACGAACCCTCATTTTTTTTTATTTTTTTTTTGGTGTCTTGGCCTTTCTATTTTGGGATTTTTCTTGCTTGGGCTCATGCTTTGATGTTCATCCTACTAGTTGGAGGTGCATTCCAAACTTTCCACAATTTTCGGGAAAATTCGTTTCCTCCGAATTTTCTCATTTTTTCTTTTGGAGCTTGGAGATGGTTGCCCTTTCAACCAAATCCATGGAAATCCGTCATGTCCAGATTTCTTCGAAGTTCATTGCTCTGTTCGATTTTTAGATTTTGTTCTTGGTTGTCTTGTCGAGGGCATTAATGGCAATTATGCGACCTTTGGGGCAATGATATATTGAATTTTGGGAAGTAATTGGCCATTTGAGTTTATTTATTTTCTTGTCATTTTCTTGGAGTATTGGAGCTTAAGGTGTGTTGATAAATCATGCATTTCAGAGCTGTTTTGAGTGATGCCCTTGAATTTCACAAGCATTGCTTGTATCCTGCTTGTGTTTGTGGGTTTCTTGTTGGCATCACCGATTTCAGCTCTTTGCTCTCATGGTATGTGGATATGCTCCCTTCCTCTATTGGTCTTCAATTACTTTGCATTGTATGATTTTGTATCATTCATTACTTCATATTTTTCCTGTGTGTATGTGCTATGGCGGGGGTTTTGATATTTTCATTGTTTTGCCAGTCTACTCGGTTGATCACTGAATATTTGTTTTGGGTTGGTCTTTTGTTAAATTTCTCGGGACTTTTCTACATTTATCTTGAATTCCCTATCTTTTTTTGTAAGCAAGTCATGCCTAGTTTTTTCGTGCTCCCAAGGCGTGGGATTTTTAGGGTTTCTTGACCTAGGGCATAGCTAATCCCTCTTGAATGATTGAGGGGTGAGTTTTAAATTCATGATTGATTTGTTGAAGGTCTAGGATAGGTTGTTGTCGAGGTGCAGTTCCTACGTCTGTGCTCATTCGATTCATTTTGGTAAGGACAAGTGAAACATAGGCAAGTTCGGGTTTTTAAGCATCTTCACTGAATTCCACTTCCTCCGGATTTCCCTGGCTTTCCGTATTCCTTCTCTTTTGCCACTTAAGCTAGACTTTTGTCTGCCTCACGAAAATTTGCTTCCTTCAAATTTTCCCAGTGTCTGTGGTTGGATCATTCCGCCAGATTCGTGCTTTGATGGTCATTTATCTTACTCCCACTAAAATATGCTTCTATTGGATTTTCCCGGATGTTTCGTCCCTTCTTCATTTTTTTTCGGATCGATTGGAGCTATTGTTGTTTTCGAGGATTTCCATCTTTGGCGGATTCTTCGAGGATATTGTGGAAATGAAGAATATGATGATTACATAAAGGGTTTTTCTTATTGATGGAATATTAAAGTGATCAAATGAACTTATGCTAAATATTTCTAAGGTTATTCCTTTATTGTATTAGCTAATTGAGAGATATTAAGGGGTTTATATTTTTGTCTTGCTGGATTCCACCTAGTCTAGATTTCCCCAAAATTCCTCTCCAGTCTGGATTCCTTGAAGGGGGCTAAAACCTGAACTTTGAGATATGTGTTTCTTGCATTTTTTGTTTCTCTTGGATGTCACTTTGGTTATGTTTACTTGTTTACAGGCAGGATCATGACAAGATATTGTTGGTCATGGCAAGGGAAAGGCAACAGATCCAAGTGCAGAAAGTTCTGCTATCTCTAATGCAGAAAGGTAACATTTGATATAAGGAGTAAGATTCTTGAGAGCAAGCTGACTTCTATTTGGTTAGGAATCACTGATACCAATGTGGGTATGTGGGATTATGAGGAATTCAAAGTTGAAATGGCAGCACTGAACCTCCCTTTGCTAGCTAAAAGAACTCTAGAGTAGGGATTGGCACATGTAGCATGTTTCCCCTCCACAATGTAGTGTTATGAGTTGGTGCTTGAATGCGCTAGGAATTATGGTAGAGGGACACAAAGGATAATTGGTCCCTAGGGAAGGATTATGGTAGGCTTTAGTCTTATGTCCATTGCTAGGACTTTTGATATGCCTGATAGGTCACATGTGGTGGATTTTGATATGGACACAATAAGGAAATACTATGAGGAAAATGTAGTTAAGTCCTAGCAGTTGATCAACTCTTGGTTGGAGAAGCCCAAGTCCTATTTCTCCAAATTGCCAAATAAAATTTCTAGAATCAAGTTCAAAAGGGAATATTACAATGTCATCACTCTTCTCAATAGACTGGTAGGGTTGAAGAGTGTAGGGGTATTCAAGAGTTGGATTTCAATGTTATTGCTCGGATGGAGCAGGGTATAGATTGCCGCTAGCTAGGTGCCATAAGTGTAGTCATCCACGAGAAGTTGTGTAATGTCTTGCAAACAATTACTTTCACCATGACCTCCTACCTAGTGTATACGTTGGCAAGATTTCACCCATATAAGGGGTTGAGCATGAGAGGTACATTTGGACAAGATGCAATATATGAGGTATATCCATAATTGCAACTAAAAGGAGGAAGCTATAGAAGGGAAAATGATGCTTTCATGATGTATATTACTAGGTTTTTGCAAGGTGTAGAACATGTGACAATTTCTGACAAGGCTAAAGAGTTGATAAGGAGGTATGGGGCATGGTTTATCCAGTTCCCTACTATCTCTTACATTAGGATTGATGGTTTTCAGAGGGCTCCATATAGACTCCTGAGGTACCCCACTGATCATATTATATTGTTGGAGGTCACTAGGAAAATTTGTGACTTTGATATAATCATAAAGGGAGACAAGCATAAAATCGGATTTGGGAATGATTTTCCCTTGAAGATAGGAATGAGTGAGGTTTGTCCATCTATCTAGTCTGCTCATGATTCTGAGGAGGAGATGAGTAATTTTGGTCTCTCTTTCCATTCCAAGAGAGAAAGGTTTGACATCATTGGTGAGGCACAAAAGAAGGCCAGTAGGGAGTACATCCATAAGGCCAATACTTAATATTGTTGGGCTAACCTTGGTGATGAATTTGAGGTCAGAAAGAGGAAATTCTCCAGGTTTCCAGTGGACTTAATAAGGTTATATAATGTGAAGGTCATCCATGACTAGGTGGAAGAAGATGGGAATTTAATTTAGGGTCATGTCTTCGAGGTGGTGAAAGATAAACCAATTGGGGAGATTGACTAGATGGAAGAGGAGAAAACAGAATTAGGTCAAATCATGACTCTTGTGATCAAGTACACCAAAATGTGGCTGAAGCAAAAAAATTTGGAGTTGGAAAGTGAAGGTGTCCAATACAATTTTGATTTGATGGGAGATTTGGAGTCTCATTCTACTTCCAAGGAATCACATGAACATGATCCTAAGGGAAAGCCAAGGGTGGATTCCCCTTTCAAGATTCGGGTTAGAGATGTTCAAACTGAAAAGGTGGAAAAGGTAGGTAAATAGAGGAAACCTATTTCCAAGAAGATAAGGCATGTCTCAAGGAGAGAAGCTAAAAAGGATAAAGAAGAGGAGGAAGAGGTAGATGTTACTCATCCATTGAAAAAGAAGGCTTGTGAGGCTATCACAAAAATAGGAGGAAGCTCCTAAAACTGAGAAGGAGGTTGAGTTACCTATGGTAGAGGTAGAGAGTTCAAGGGAAAGAACACAAGTATATATGAGGAGGTCAATGAATCCTTCTCCAAAGGATACTGCAATGAAGGAGCATGTGCTAGTGACTACTCCCATTGCTAAACAAGAAAGCATTTCCCTTCCTTAGGATACTAGTAGTGTGCAAGAATAACCAAGGAAGGATGAAGATCCTAAGGACTTGGGTGAGGAGGAATTTTAGGAAGGATACCTCTATAGTGCAGAGGTAGAGGTTGACAAGGTGATCCGGTCTCCTTTTGTGGCGTATACAGATTCACCTACGGAAGAGAAATTGAGCAAATCTCCTCAATAGAAGGAGATACCAGCTAAGGTCCCTTCATCGGCATAGGCTGTTGTAAAGGAATAGTTGTTGAACAAAGAGAATCCAATTAGGAATATCCCTAGTGTGCCAAGTGTTGAGAAGGATGCCCCTAATGACTAGTAGAAATAGGATAGGCAGGATACAGTGTCAACTGAGTCTAATGTACCAAGTTTTTTGGATAAAGAATTGAAGAGTAAACATGTAATATTAAATGATGCTCCTCCTAATTGGGATGACTTAATGGCCAATGTTGAAAAATGAAAGACTAAGAAGAATGCTAGGGTTGTGTCCCAGATTGAGAGGGATGGGTTAGGCAATAGAGTGGCTCACATTGCTACCCCTACTCCAGATAAAGATAGAGATAATGTGACTACCAAGGATTATCATGTGCAGACTGTTCACTTAGGGCATGCATCAGTGGAACATGACATTGAGGAGTATGCAGGCTCCAGTGCTGTGATAGTGGGAAAATTGAAGAGGGTTGTACAAACCAAGCATGAGTTATAGAGAGAGAATGAGAAGTAGAGGAAGTAATTTTAGGAGTTGATGAAACCATTGTAGTCCATTAGCTCTTCCTCCTTTGCTGCAGGTTTCTTTCCTTAGGAAACAATCTCTGAGCTCAAGAAGCTGAAAGGCACTACACATGCCATAGTTGCTTGGTTGTAGGGGGTTCAAACCAAAGGGGATGGTGCAATCAAAGATATCTTATCAACTCGAGGGAATTCCATGAGGTCAGTAGATCGGTTGAAGGCTATGCTCACTCAAGATAGAGAGGATACTAATCTCCTACTACAGAAAACAAAGACAATCATGGATTTCATCGAAGATAAATTGGTAAAGTTTGGGATTCTTCCTTTCCCAAGGGTTTCTGAGCCTTGGGAATGGTTCAAAATCTTGCAAATGAGGAAAAAGGCCTTAAATAAGATTCATAAACAAGGGAGGAATATTGAGGACACTCTAATTGGTATTTATGACAAGTGTATCTTCTTCTTTGAAATTATCACAAGGAGGAAGAAGTTTTCTCCGAAGCATCTCAATCTGGAGCAACTTAGGAAATGGTGGAGAGATGTTTATTCCCCAATCAGTGAAGGTTCGGTCACTGAGCATCAGCTAGATGATGTTGCAATCTACATTGCAGTTATTTACAGATATTTGACTAATAGGGTTGAGTGGGACGGTACAGTAGGGAACACAAGGGATGAGATTATGTCTCTTGAAAAAAGAGTTAGGCTTTTGCGTATACCACCTATTGCTGAGTTGGACAAGGTGTTGTCGGTCATGCATGGTGAAGAAGATCGAGCTAAAGATGGGGATGGGAAGTAATTATATAGGGTTACATCAAATTTTGTGCTTCCCATTATCCACATGTATTGGGCTGACCTTTTGTGACCTTAGGCCGACTTGGATGAAATTGGTGCAAATTGCACATTTCATATGATATTTGAATATCTTTAAGGCCGACCTCTTGTGTGGCATGTTTTTATTGTAAACTCTTATTTTGAGCCAACCTATCTTAGGGATTCTCTATAAATTGGGCATGTTGCCTCATTTCAATA
>VCHN02005103.1:0-10360 GCA_007115665.2 Sequoiadendron giganteum
GGATCCCATTTCGTAAGACTTTATTTTTTTTAAAATGAAGAAATCTTCATTTTTTCCTGCGCGCACGGGATCCCGGTTTGAGAGCTACAGTGACTACCAGACGACCTCCAGGTACCCGTACTCTTCCTCTTTTTTTTTGCATTTTTACATTTGAAATTGAAATTCTTGATAAATTTACTATTTCTAGCATGTTTATTTCAAATTTTATTTCCATTTTAAGCATTTTATTTCATGTTATTTTTGAAATAAGAAATTTTAGAAATAGATTAAAAAAATAGGTCAAATTGTGAAGATTTTCAATAGAAACAAAAAAATAAAACTTGAATTGTATTTTAGAAACAAAATTTTACTTTTGAAACTTGAATTATTTGATGAAACAAAAATAAATAAATTTCAAAACCCTAATTGAAACGAAACAAAAAAATTGCATTTCAAAACCCTAGAAATTGAAATAAATTGAAAATTTGCCATCAACTATTTTAATTCTTTTGCATTGCTTAAATGTTTTAAATTTTATTTTCATTGTATGGATAAAATGATATGTTAAATTTTAGTTTCAATGTCAAATTATAATTAGATTAGAAAAACTTTCCATTTTTTGTGAAATGAGTTAATTATTGCTATATGAATTTTCATTTAGAACTATCTTTTATATGAATTTTGATAATTAATTTTAGGTCAAATAATCATTCTATTCTAAATCTAGCTTCATCTAGGGTCTATTCAAAACCTTAAGTGAGGATTAAATTGAAAATCTAGCTTCATCTAGGGATCTAGGGTTCTTGAATTGAAGTTGAACTACTTAAGAAGAAATGTGGTATTTCAATGAAACCTTTTGTGAATAATGATCAAGTGTAATTAAATGATAAAATAAAGGCAATTGAATGCCTTCGAATACTAACCAAGTCTAGTTGGCTCATAATGTTTTAGTAAATGTGTAAGGGATGGAAAATTTTGAATTTAAATTTTAAAATTTTAATGATTAAATCCATGGTTTAGGATTTACCATATGTACTTAGAGTATTGGTCTAGGATTTAAATTTTTGCACCAGTTATCTAGACACTAAATAATATAAATATTTTTGTTTTCTAAGTTCTTTTAGGTTCTTTCAATTACAAACAATCTAAAATAAAATACTTTCAATTCAACATTAACTAATTTTATATTATACATGTTTTATATCATAAAATTCATTTAAGTGAGTTCAATATTAAGGAAAAAATATTAAATAAAATAATCTTATATTCAATTAAAAAAAGATCCAGTTAAAATATACATCAAACTCAATCTTAATCACACATAATTATGTGTTTCTATTACGGAAATAGTCAATCTATTCATAAAATAAAAAAATATTCATAAACTAGGCAACCAAATTTAACAATAACAAGATTGTGCAAGATTATAATATGAATGGTATTTGAAACAAGACCTATCTCAATCAATTGTTCCACAAGAAAATGTTCTTCACTAAAGCATTCATTTTGTCTTAGGACCTTAAAATCAAATTTGGTTGCCTTAGGCAACTCCACCAAATTTGATTCCCTTAAGCCATGTCATTTTCTCGTAGAACCTTACTACAAAGATCCCCTTAAGCCAAATTTGATTCCCTTAAGCCATGTCATTTCGTAGTAGAACCTTAATACAAAGATCCCCTTAAGCCATCGTATTACCGTAAACCCTAAACTCTAAACTCTAAACCCTAAACAGGCTAAAGACATATTTTTTTCACCAAATTTTATTCACTTGAGCCATGTCATTTTGTCCTAGGACCTCACTAGACATAGATCTCCTTAAGCCATCCTATCACCCTAAATCATAAATCAATGTCTTAAGGGGTCCTAATATGACATTTCTTAATGGGATGAAAGAAGTTTTTAAAATTTGGTGAAGTTGCCCAAGGCAACCAAATTTAACACTAACAAGATTGTGCAAGATTATAATATGAATGATATTTGAAACAAGACCTATCTCAATCAATTGTTCCACAAGAAAATGTTCTTCACTAAAGCATTCATTTTGTCTTAGGACCTTAAAATCAAATTTGGTTGCCTTAGGCAACTCCACCAAATTTGATTCCCTTAAGCCATGTTATTTTGTCCTAGGATCTCACTAGACATAGATCCCCTAAGCCATCCTATCACCCTAGATCGTAAATCGATGTCTTAAGGGGTCCTAATATTGCATTTCTTAATGGGATCAAATAATTTCTTAAAATTTGGTGAAGTTTCCCAAGGCAACCAAATTTAACAATAACAAGATTGTGCAAGATTATAATATGAATGATATTTCATGATCTAGGTTGGTTAGTTGAAACAAGACCTATCTCAATCAACTATTCCACAAGAAAATGTTCTTCACTAAAGCATTCATTTTGTCTAAGTTCTTTTAGGTTCTTTCAATTACAAACAATCTAAAATAAAATACTTTCAATTAAACATTAACTAATTTTATATTATACATGTTTTATATCATAAAATTCATTTAAGTGAGTTCAATATTAATGAAAAAAATATTAAATAAAATAATCTTATATTCAATTAAAAAAACATCCAGTTAAAATATACATCAAAATCAATCTTAATCACACATAATTATGTGTTTCTATTATGGAAATAGTCAATCTATTCATAAAATAAAAAAATATTCATAAACTAGGCACTAACTTGCAAGTCCATTATTCCAAGGGCCACCCAAACTTCACCCTAAGTTCGTTAAACCCTAAGCCCCGAACCCTAAAATCTAAACCCTCAATACTAAAGCATTCATTTTGTCTTAGGACCTTATAATCAAATTTATTTGCCTTAGGCAACTCCACCAAATTTGATTCCCTTAAGCCATGTCATTTTGTCGTAGAACCTTACTACAAAGATCCCCTTAAGCCAAATTTGATTCCCTTAAGCCATGTAATTTTGTAGTAGAACCTTACTACAAAGATCCCCTTAAGCCATCGTATTACCGTAA
Organism: Sequoiadendron giganteum; assembly: GCA_007115665.2. NCBI lineage: Eukaryota > Viridiplantae > Streptophyta > Pinopsida > Cupressales > Cupressaceae > Sequoiadendron > Sequoiadendron giganteum. The sequence continues at coordinate 2,966 of VCHN02005103.1, forward strand.
ACCCTAAACTCAAAACTATAAACCCTAAACAAGCTAAAGACATCATTTTTTCACCAAATTTTATTCACTTGAGCCATGTCATTTTGTCCTAGGACCTCACTAGACATAGATCTCTTTAAGCCATCCTATCACCCTAAATCGTAAATCAATGTCTTAAGGGGTCCTAATATGAAATTTCTTAATGGGATGAAAGAAGGTTTTAAAATTTGGTGAAGTTGCCCAAGGCAACCAAATTTAACAATAACAAGATTGTGCAAGATTATAATATGAATGATATTTGAAACAAGACCTATCTCAATCAATTGTTCCACAAGAAAATGTTCTTCACTAAAGCATTTGAATTTTGTCTTAGGACCTTAAAATCAAATTTGGTTGCCTTAGGAAACTCCACCAAATTTGATTCCCTTAAGCCATGTTATTTTGTCATGATCTAGGTTGATTAATTTATGGTTTAGGGTGGTAGGATGGCTTAAGGGGATCTATGTTAAACTCTAAACTGTAAACCCTATAACATTCATAAATTGTCTAATATTAATAGTTAATTGTATTTTCATTCAAGTAACTTGCCTTAGACATAAATGAGGCTTAAAAGTTTATTTTATCATATGTATTCAATTAGGCCATTTATATTGAATGGTTTAAGGGTATAAACCCTAAACATGTATCTTACATTTTGAAATTAAAAATCTAATGCAGCTTCACTCATATCTTCTAGATATCACATGGATCTATTCAATAATATCCGTAATCAACCTCCACGCCCTCCATCTCCACCACCTTCACCTCCACCTCCACCCACTCCACCTCATAACCCCCACCTCCACCACCTGAAATGGATGGTGCTCGTTTGCAAGCACGAATCAATTCCAATGTTAGAACCATCCAAGATCAAATTAACATTATTCAAAATGAAGAATTTTTCGCACCACCTGTGAGGATGATTGCATCTAGGATGCAAACCATTGTTGATGTTGTCAGGGCTATGAATGGGATCTTAGATGAGCATCAACAATGGCTAGAGGAGAGGAGAACTTCTAATTCTGAAAAGGAAAAACACAAATAAATGAAGAGATGCAGTAGAAAGCCACAATAGTTTTTAAATTAAGACAATGATCTTAAATAGTTATGAATTTATGAATTTGGTGAACGATGGATATTTTGTGTGATGAATTTGGTGAACGATGGATATTTTGTGTGATGTGAATTTATGATTTTGGTTCTAGATGGATATATATACATGCGTTAGACATAAAATGAGCTTTTTGTGAATGTTTCAATTTTATTGTTTACTATGTACACATGTATTAAAATTGCACATATAGTTGTTAAATTTTAAAATTTGTATGTACATAGTTTACTTTAATGATGTATGCATGCAAATTATGCATGGTATTTTTATTTTAAATGTATGTACATGTTAAATGTATGTATGTTAAATGCATGGTATTTTTTTATTTTAAATGTATGTACATAGTTTACTTGATCAAGTTCAATCAATGTATATGTGTGTTTCAATTTTATATGATCTTAATATATGTATGCATGTATCATATTTAAACAAATTTGCATGTGTGTTTCAAATTTAACTATTTCTTGTAATTTTTTAAGTTTGTATGTTAATTTAGTATAATTTAATGCAGGTGCACACTTATATCTCATATCATGGATGATTTTAATATTGATGATATCATCAATCCACCAGCTCAGGCACCTTCACCTCCTCCTCCCCCTCCCCCTCCATGACCTATTGCATCTAATGAGGCTCGCTTACGAGCACGCATAAATGATCAGGTTGGATCAATATAGAATCAAATCAATGTTATGCAGAGTCAAGCATTGATTCCACCCCATGTTAGACGTTTTGCATCTGCAATGCAAAACGTTGTGGATGCCATCAGGACCATTGATTCTGATCTAGATAGGCATAGACGAGACAAAGAACAAATGAGACAATTTTATGTTGATGGTCTCTCTTATAAAGAAATATTAGACCTTAAAATAATGAAAGCCCACCTAGCCCCCTACTTTCTCGACACCGTTACTCGACAACCCATTCCTGCCAACAAATCTAGAATATCCATGAGGTGGTGCATACATCCACAAATGAGTGCACATTTTTGGGATCGATGGTATATGGTTTTTGATAGTCCCCCACATGCTAATTGGGAGTGCCCATTGTATTTTTTGAGGAAATTATATGTAGAGTTTGTTATGGGGCACAAGCCCAATTATTTTGATTTTAAATCATTTTAGGGTGTTGGTGGCGGCATGCCACAATAGAGGTTAGGGGCAAGGGTTGATCCCCAATGCCCTGTGCATGCACAACCCCTTGTTGTTGCTCCTGGTCCTCCTATTCCTGCACCTATGCATCATCGATCTATGGTCTTGACATTAGGTTCCCTTAGTACACTCGCAAGAGACCTTGATCAGCATGCTTTTGCGATAGCGGGTGGGGAGCATAGAGATGATGATGGAGGAGTGTTCTATGGAGCTGGTCCAAGTACCACTCCAGGAGTGTCGAGGCCCATCCCACATGTATGTACCAGTTGCCATCTCCTATGCTATGGACCTGATCAGGCCACACCTAGTTCAGGTGGACGTGGAGATTCTAGTGGTTCATTTGGTCACATCAATTCATTTGTAGAGTTTCTTACAAGAGGCAAACATCCTGAGGACACCGGTACACAGGTATAAATATGCATCTACACATTCATTTTATAAGAATTTTGATGAATGTATATATCAAAGTAAAGTTTGCAATACATTTTAACAATCAAACTATTTGGTGTACAAACTATAGTAATGATGGGGCAATCATTCGTTCCATGAGTACATACATCGACACTAGTCCTAATCGGCAACCCTTATGGGGTATTTTGATTTCAATTTTTTTTTAAATTATAAATGAAATGATTTTTAACTTGAGTTTTAAATTTATAATAGAATAACATATATGTTTGAAATATTAATGTTGGTTTAGGTGAGTCAATCGGCTTCCACATCGATTCCACCCAAGGGGTTGTCGAGCACTCCTCCACTATCGGCTGTCATAGACCAGGGGCAGGTACATTTATATTGTAAATTGTTTAACTTACATTAGTATAGTTACAATTATGAATTTTAATTCACTATATATATGAAATGTGCATGTACACTTGAAAATATTATAAGCTTGTGTTACATGTGTCTACATGTCTGTCTAGGTTGATATCACAATCAGAATGGGCATCGGGCAAACATTAGATTATGCGATTACTCGTGAGGCCTCTGATTTTCAGGTTGTTTAAATACATTTCTACACAAAATGTGCAAACTTGAATATATATATTTACCTAATTCAAGTATGTACATGCTTTAACTTTGATCTTGTAGGACTTTGTTAGTGCGACTTTCAGCCCTGACCCAGACATAGTTACACCTCCAGGAGGGCATGTGGAGCAGGCTCTAGATCAAATGGTAATTTAAATTTTTTATTATATTTAAATTCAATTATAAATTATATATTGTGAATATATAACTAAATAATTTTAAATTTCAAATTGAATATTAATATAATTTGAGCTAATACATGTTTTAAATTCTTTTTCTTTTATAGCATGTGACACATCTAGTAGTTGAGAATGTACAAACATGTCCTGTAGAAGAGGGTGCACAACCTATGGATATGGTACAATTAAAATATGATAAATTTTTAAATTAATTTCAATTAAATCATTTTTAATTGTAGACTTGTGCATCTAATTTCAACTTTTTTTATCTTGTTTGTGTAGATTGATTCAGAGAATGTAGAGGTTGCTTCAGGTGCAGTAGAGCATCCAAACCTAGATATGACGGTAATTTAATTTTAATATGATGAATTATAAATTAAATTTTCATTAATTTTTTTTTCATTGTCTTACATATGATTTCATCTTTCTCTTGTACAGAGTGTTTCAGGTCATCTGCATAGTCCGCATGGCACGAAGAGGTCTCTTGATTATAGAGACAATACATGACTTAGAAACATGATTTTGTGGGTTATATTTGTTTATTTTGTGGACTATATTTTTGGTTTGTCACATACTTTGTTGGACTTTATAATTCATGGTTCTTGAGTACTTAGTTGGACTTTAGTTCATGGGTTGTACTCTGATGGATTTTTTTTCATTCACTTAATATATTTACATAAATTATGGACTTTATTATTGTTTGAAATTTTAATTTACACATACATTTATGCATTTTATGTTCATAGTCAAGATATTAATATAGGACATTAATGTGAAATTAAATATAAATATGAAATTAAAGTTGAAATTAATAGGACATTTTAATATTTATAGTTTACAAATTTAGTGATCTCATACATGATATGTACATTCAATAATTAGCTATAATTAGTCAATGAACTTATTCAATTCACATCAATCAATAATTAGTCAATAAATCATAATTTACGATGTCTTTAGGGGATGTCTTAAGAGTTAATAATAGAACGCCTTAAAATGATGTCTTAAGGGTTCATAATAGAACGTCTTAAGGGGTCATAATACAAAGTCTTAAGGGGATGTCTTAAGGGTTCATAATAGAATGTCTTAAGGGGATGTCTTAAGGGTTCATAATAGAATGTATTAAGGGTTCATAATACAATGTATTAATGGTTCATAATACAATGTCTCAAGGGGATGCCTTAAGGGGTCATAATACAATGTCTTAAGGGGATGTCTTAAGGGGTCATAATACAATGTCTTAAGGGGTCACAATACAATGTCTTAAGGGAATGTCTTAAGGGGTCATAATACAACATCTTAAAGATATAATTGATTTAACAATAATGTATGCATGAAATTTAGTGATTTGAAGACATACAAGGACATATATGTACATATATGTCATCTCAAAACAATGTTTACAAAATTTGGATATGCCATCTCAAGAACATCTCAAACACATGCCCAGAATGTACTAGGTCTTCACACCGCCTAATATCAAAAAGGTACAAGCAATATCAATGAAACCATCAAAACATACATAATTTAATTTATATAAAACTAACTATATGTACACAACTCAAGTACCTGCATTTAAAAGTATTCCACACGTGTGTAGGTTGAATCCATGCATCCTCTCCTTTTTGTTTCAAAGTATGAGATCAATGCAATGATGGCTTAAGGATACCAAAAAAGGATAATAAATCAATTTAAACTATTAATGTACAAGCAATATCAATATGTAATCAAAACATGTATTTAAATATATTTTTACTAATAATTACCTCTATTTAAAAAGACAATATAAAACTTAAACTGTATTTACCTGTATTTACTTATTCCATTGTACCATCTGCATCCTCTCTTTTTTGTAATGCATCTATGATTGTCTCATGCTCTTCCATAGAAATTGTCCATAACACTTTATTTGCAGGTCTTCCGTGATACTAATCTAGTTTTATATTTGTTGCCACCACCAAATATGAATAATGTATAATTTTTTTATGCGGTTCATAATCTTCGAATGCAGGTAGACCATTCTTCCTTGCTAGGTATTTTCGTAGCCAAGTGCCAACAACCACAACCGATCCTATTGGAAAATATGAAAACAATCATCATATAAGTTCTCAAATATTTCTTAATGAGATGAAAACTTGTTCTAAAATATTATTTAAGGGGATCAAAAAAAATGTTATCAAAATTTGCTTAAGGGGATGTCTTAAGGGGATCATGGTACCTGTTGGATAATGATAGCCATCATCATCTTCTCGAGGTGATATTAACTTATGTTTACTCTCCACACAACGAGCCAGCCAATATTATGTTTGCTCTTCATTCCCCTCAGGTGCAACAACATCATACACATGTCCTGCAAACAAAAATTGATTTAATAACTTGCGCATATCAATATAAAAAAATTAGTATTACAAAATAACTTAATAAAGCGAAATTAAATGAAATAAATTGACTTAAATTACCTTCTTGTACAAGGTCTGAACCATGGTCATAGTCTTCAGATGCAAACACTTGATCATTTTCTTCAATAGTTCTTTCATATTGATCATGTGCTTGTGAAGGTGTCAACAATCTTTGTTCCCACTTTTCAACCCATTCTGTATTTTCACATGCTTCCCAATCTCCTGAGATGCAAAATTGGAAAAAACATGCAAGCTCCCTTGTCCAGATAGTCCATGTGCTTGTTGTCGAACTCCTAAACGAATGCCATTTAGTAGATCCACTAATTGTCTCACAGTCAACTCTAGGCACAATGTTATCTTCTTCAACCAACCAAAAGAATCGATGAACTCTAGAGTACTCACTCAAACCAGGTGTAGATAATATTGTATTACACCAATCGATAATCCCGTGTGCATCTTTAAATTTTACTGCATCTTCAAATTTTAATTGTTCTCTAGCAAGAATTCTTTTGACACATGCACCAGCTCCATCATGTTCTCCTTTACCATGCCCAGCTTCAAAAAAACTCCATATATGTTGGACATTAAGTTCTTTGTGAATCTGTAGACATGCAAAATTGACATCATACATCTCGCTCTAACATCGTGCATTGAATTCTCCTATTAATCAATTAAGACAATTTATTGATTAATTTCCTAAGGTTCATTAAATAAATTAAATTATTTAATCAAATCCTTATGTTCTTCTCATTTGATTTATCAAATGTCAAAATCCCTAAAAATCCCCTAAGTTAATTAATCTAAATTAATTAACTCCTAATCATGATCATCATTCTCTAGCTTTTGACTCAACTAGAGTCAAAATCCAAACTCCTAACTAACCCACCCACTTGCACCAATAAATCATTTTATTTGATTTATAATTCCTCTAATTACATTCAAAATGGCATCAAAATGGAATATTCTTCCATTTTGAATCTTCCCCCCAAAAGGGACTTGTCCCTTCCAACAAGGTTTTAAATGCTATTTGCACAAGTCAACATAGCATTTATTGCACCTTTCATCCCCCCCAAAACATGTCAAGTCATTCAAATTCAAATTTGAAATTGGCACATTTGCCAAAACTTGCACGTTCCTCACCCTCTCACACCTTGACAAGTGGCATCTTGTCATTGGCCCATGAATGATCCCACATTCATCAATTTGGCCTCTCCTCTCTTCAAGTTCAACTATAAGTTGAAGGCTTCTCTCCTTCAAACACACAACACTTTTTCATGCAAGGTTACTCTCCACATAAGAGAACTAATCTTGCTCATCACAACAACATAATTTGACAACACATTCTCATTGCAAGGTTACTCTCCACATGTGAGAACTAATCTTGCTAATCATTTGGCAATCTTGCTTATCATGGATTGGGAAAGGGTAGCTTCCTACACAACTAAGTTGCACCAATCCACCATAGGATAGATATACTTCATGTCTTCTTTATATGTTAGGATTTGTTT
>VCHN02003371.1:0-14285 GCA_007115665.2 Sequoiadendron giganteum
CATTGGCCAAACTTGGCCTCTCTTCTCTCAACTTCTTCTATAAAAGCAATGCATCTTCTCTCATTTTACAACACAATTTGAAGGCATCTAAACTATAGGCAACTTGAGCTCATAGCAACTCATTGTCTATCTCATTTGACTTAGAAAGGGATTGGGAAAGGGCTCTCTCACATCTTCATGGAGGGCACCAATCCATCATAGAATAGAATAGGTTATATTTCCTTTTCTCCATGCATGTTTGATCTAGTTTTAGCATTTTATTTGGAGAAATGAACCATGTTATTCTATGAGGATGACTGAATCTACACAATCAATGTGTAAGATTTCACCATCCTACAAATGGCGCTAGAAGGAGGGCCGCTTCTGATAAACTATTATTGTGTTTAAGTTTTTCATAATCACTGTTGTATTTATTATCATGGTTTGCTTTATTATGGTTTGTTTACTAACAGAGATTATAAATTTCTGCTCTGTGCTGGCTTACTGACAAGAGCAAAAAAAAAAAAAAAAGTAAAAAAAAATCAGACAATCAACTCGTATTTCTTAGCTACTCTGCATAACAGACATATTTTACCTTTTTATGTGATAATGCTATCTTAAATACTTACTGTCACCATGTGATACAGATCGGTCCTTACATTTTTTTTTATTTTTTTTAGTATCAATGTATTGTCTATATCATCACTGACATCCATATTTCCTCACATTCTTTTCCATTTTCTGTGCGCTTCCCTCTGCTTTCACAGATCTAGATTATATTTCTTCTTCTAATGGCCTCACAGATCTATAAATAGTGCAAAAGATTAAAATAGTGTCTTTTTTTTTGCAAACGTATGCGATTATACGGTGAACTAGGATCAATTGGAAATCGTATTTGAGAAATGAACCCATGTTCAGTCAAGTCTTCATAGGAACTCGCATACAAATATGGCTATGTGGTGTGACATTTGTGTATGTTTGGAATTATGAGGAAAGCGTGTTCAAACCCTGTCCGTTGTTCTCTCTTTCGTGCATGTGCTGGCACAATAGGCACAGTTTTTGTTCTGTTAAATAGTTAAGAGATTTGAATGCATGGTCATCATGAAGTGGTCAGTCTTTCTTTCCAACTTGGAAGAACTGATAACTTGTGTAAAGTGAATGATTGGCTTGCTGGTGATGTCTAAAGTTTCTAGCTGTAAGCTTTAAAAGGTCGAGTGTTCCTCTAGATCATATGCCCCCTATATCACTCAGCCTATATCAACTGTCCTTGATTATGTGGAGTGTTCAGTTATCAGGCGCATTCACTATCTCTCCTACCCGATCATTACTACATCCATTCATTATTGCCTGCCACTAGTTCGAGTATTGTTTATGAGCTTCATCCAATTTCTAATTTTACCCGTCATGCTGTCATAAGTTCTCTTATCTCAACTACCTTTTATGGCATGCATTAAGTCTCCAAATCGCTGGTGTAGCTGTAACTCTAACATCTGAAATTTGTACTCTCTTGTCTGTTGGATCAACGTTTATTCATTGTTCCGGCGTTCCAAAAATCATTGCATTCGTTCTTCAATACATGGCCAACAAAACAACCCAAGTATTGGCTGAGAGTATTGTCTATAGGGCCCGATATTGGAGTTAGATTCAGACTTTAAGGAGATTTTATCTGTCAGGAAGATTATCTCAAACAGATGGAAGCATTTTCTTTTGTAGGGTTGTCACCAAAGAATGAGGAGGAACTCGTGGATGTCTAAAAAGACGTAATCATCCAACAGTAAACTCATTCACTACAGAGCTGTGTGTAAGAGAATGCTACATAAATCTAATAGTGTTGAAAAATCTGGTATTAGGGCAAATGACTTAAGCTTTGTGATTACGACTAGTGGACTTGGAGGAAGTTGCGCTGGCCGCTGCCATCGGCGGAGTTGTCATTTACTCCAAGAAGAGACTCCACACGCAGGGAAAGCGGGTAGGACTAGTATTCTGGAGGTCTAAAATCCACTCGAATCAGACCTGGGAGGCACCACAGTAATATTTGATGGAATGAGTAACAGCAACATCTCAACAGCCTAATTGCATGCATAGTCAGCCTATAGACTTCATGGAGACAGGATTTGTGCCTTGGGGTGTTAGAAAGCACATTTTTTTATTTTTTTTAGAGAATTTCGATCAAACAGATTATGTGTCTTTCTTTTCTATTGTTAATATCGCTGTTTTTCTTTCATCAATATTGTTGTTTTTTGTTTCATCCATATTGCTATCTTTTTAATCATATACATTCTGAAGCATCGACTTTGTTTGCAGATGGGTACTGATCGACATAAATACATGTCCAACTAGGCATTATCTTCTCTCTCCTAGTGAAGAATTAAAATCACATAACTCGGGTCTTTCTTTTAGATGCACTAAAGATGTTTTGAATTTGATAGATCTGAACTTTGGCTCGAATTCCAGGGAAATAATGGTCATTTTATTCACCTGTTATCTGACATAATCGATTGGTGAATCTTTGCTTTGGGACGTCTTTGTTTGCTGTTCCAATAAGCTTCAAATCCCATAATCATTTCAGTCTTATATACCATGGTATTGGTAAATTCTGTTGTCCATACCTTTGGTTGGTGCCATTGTCCATTTGCCTGGCCACACCTATATCTAGATCAACCATTAATCTTGTTGTCCTTTCCAAGTCTAGATCAAACATTTGCTAGCGCAATAAGCAATGTTGTATTTACCAATATACAATCCTGGTCATTAATGCCCACCACTTATTACATTCTGCGTTGATGTTGAAGTCTTCATAATTGTATTGACATTGGAAAGCATTTATCATTATCTATTGACAAACAAGCCCTATGCAAGCAGCTGGATGACAACCCACATGGCTCGAGTGCTTTATTCCTAGGGAATGCATCATATTAGGTTCTAGTAGATGGCTGTCAAGAAAATAATCTAAGAATTTTTATTACTAGGCTACTAACTATCTTTGCATAGGGGTGCCTTTAATACAATTTGATCATGTTAGATATGCGTTCACTATCAAAACTGCAGGTTGTTGATGGTTAATTGCTTACATTGGAAATTGATTGTCATTTGAAAAATAGCCTGAGAGATACATTCAAAATTGTTTGTCATTATCAATTAGTTCAGAATTTTTTTTTTTTTTTATGATAAAATAATATTATCAGCCAGCTTATGTCTAATTTCATTAGATTTTGTGCAAAGATGTTGAACTAACATAATTTCTTTCCTTTTCTATAGGGCCACTATACAAAATTCAAATTTGGCTACAAAAGGAGGGTGAAATTTGTTGATTAAATTTGAAGATATAATCTTGTATTAATTCTTCATGCTTAGAAAATGAATTGATATATCAAACATGATGTCATTTAATCTTGCTACCTAATTATCTTTGATCATATGGCTTTTTTGAAATTCCTAAAAAATCTGATTTTTAGCATTCTAATCATTGTTTCTTTATTGTTTCATAGCTACTTTGCATCAAAGAGGATAAATCAAAGAAGATTTGAGTTGGATAATTAAACATTCAAACAAAATTTGAACTTAACAAAAAGCATTTTTTAATGCTTGTGGTTATAATCCAGGGCTCCAATTCCTACTTTAGTTTTTTGTTTTTAACCAAGTCACTTTTCAATTTGGGCTTAAAATCAATCAATGACTTGATCTTTTCAAAGTCGGTTAAAATTGAACCTTAGACACTTACTAGATTTCAATTTGGGATTAAAATTGAACAAGGCAACTTCACATTTCAATTGGTGCATTTAAAACGAACTCATCATTGCTTTGAGGAATTTAAAATTGAACATGTGTACTTTGTGTTTTGTAAATTTTTTTGCAAAGTAGTGTCATTTAAAAGGGCGTATGCGCTTCTCTCGCGCTTCACGGCGATCTTGAGAATCAAAAGTCTTTTTGATGACCCTAAGTTGCATAAAAGATTGCCTCCACACTTCAATTTGGGCATTTTAAAATTGAACAAAACATGCGAGTGTGAGCACGATATATTGCGGAGGTTCTCCCCTTTGTTTTTCAATGAAGGTTGTGTGAACGACGGGATATGTTAGCTCGCTATTGTTTAACTTAGAGGGCCTGCCTTGTGGGAAAAAGTAATCACCCAAGGGAACGACCCAACCGGGAACACGCTAAAGCCAAGTGACTTCCAACCAGTATATAAGTGTGGATTCTTGAGGAAAGTTCAAGAATCACGAGGATTATTCCGACGAGATGGACAGCAATGGACTCTCGCCGACGTTGGATAATCCCCCACGAACGAAATGCCCAAATTAGAACCCTTGTTTAGAAATTGGCCAAAACCTTGTCTATCTTGTTGGTGCAAGAGGTCATGTCCTCTAAAGCCGCCCCACATAACATGCGGTCTTGTTGTGGAAATGGAAAGTATGCCATGGAGATTCATGGGTACTAATGCTTGGCTGACCCGAATAAGTGAGTGCCGTGGAGGGGAGCCAGTGTGGTCAAGCATTTAGCCATTCGCACAAGATATGCACAGCTAGATTTATCCAAGTGGGAACCCAACAAGGTATTGTCTCATCAACCTAGGAGTGTGAAAGTGCTTGGAAAAAACACATTGCTTGATCTTGAAAACATTTGGAAAACAAACATACACAAAAACCTTGAAATTTCAAACATCTTATGGGGAACAAATACCTATTGACGAACTTGCCCACTCTTGCTTTCCCTAGGAATCACATTCCTAGAGGTTTCTAATTGTGCAAATTCTACCATCATTTGTTTCCAATAAGGATAAACATAAGGAAATTTTGCCCTATTTTCCTCGATTTCCGCATAAAGGACCTTGTGGGATGAGAAAGAGAATGGGACATTAGATATATAGTTTGAAAACCTAAGCAAGCAAGTGTCTTGGATAAAAGGAACCTCATTTAACCAAGATAAGAGACAAATTTGATTACACATGTGTTTTCTAACATGATCAAAATCCCAAAACCGAAGTTCAAAAAGCTTAGTCTGAAAGCTAGTGAGGAGCGTCTTGAGATCCTGAATTGTTTGAAAGGTTTACTTTCCTCTCATAGGAAATATAGCGTGTCCTTCAACACCGAGGTCTTGTAAGCAGAAGTATCATCTAGGTCAGGTCTAGGATCAAATTCAATCACTTTCATCCATCTTTCAACCATCAAAATCAGTCAAATTTCCATCTCACCAACAGCTCTTGGAATCTTTGTAAACATCTTTTATGCTAAAATTTTAGGCGAAATCAAAACATCTTTGTTTAACACATCTAGTCAAACCATCATCTTATACACGAGTTCTCTCTTGGATAATACAACTTCCTAGGGTTTACGAGTTCATCTTGTTTGGCTTAACACACCTAGCCAAATATCAAATCATCACCTCATTTGACTTGACGCACTTAGTCAAACTACCATCTTGTGGGAGTTCACTCTTGGATAACACAACTTCCTAGAGTTTTACAATTACATTTATCACTCTTGTTTGACTTAACACATCTAGTCAAACCATCAATCCAATCATGATCAATCAAAGTCCTAAAAGTTTAGCATTCCCTTAAAAGTTTCTTTAAGAGTTCCATTCATCCATATCACTCATCTTCCATTTATCTCATCCTCATCATCGCTTTGATCCTTCAATTATCCTAGTTCTTCACTTCTTTGAACCTAAGGTTTAGACCGATCTAAAGGATTAGAGGTTCATCTCTTACATTCTTGAAAATTGATCTTCATTTTATGGTTCAAACTCGATCTCAACACAAGAGGGATATGGAATATAAACTTGATCCATCCATCATGAGCAATTCGATTCAACCAAACTATCCAAGCCTTGCAATACCATTTGATTTTCAAAGCTTGTACAATGCATACATGGGAGCATTATCTCATACAAACATCAATGGTACACCAAATATGAGCATACCCAATCCAAAGTTTGGAACACCTTTCCCAATGATAGATTTAAATCCAAGTCCAAATCTGCAAATCTATCAACCAAACACTCAATGCATGAGTTTTCCAAACAACATTATCCCACAAAATCCATACATACCAAGTGCAACTTTACCAAACATGACCATTTCAAATCCACACTTGGTAAACTTTGGGGTCGACATGTTTGCAAATCCCCCTAATGTTGTTCAAGATCCTAGCAATATATTGGCAACTCTAGGTATTGATCCAAGTCAAGGTAACACCACGCAAAATCAAAGTTACCTAAATCAAGGCAATATGATTCCCAACCACAACAATGTTCAATTTGAATCCATCATGCCAAATCAAAATATCATACCAAATCATTACATTTTTCCATCGATATCGCAACAGTAGGTGGCAACCATCCAAGCAATCCCAACAATCAACACCATTCCCATTCCACCACCACCACCACCACCACCAAAATACAACACAACCAATTCATTCTCCATCATGTTGCAAGCCGCTCAAGAAGCTTCCCGCAAAAAGGCTCTCCAAGCCCAACAAGCTACACAGCTAGTTGCTCAGCAAGCACAAGCGGCTCAAGTAGCCCAACAAGCGCAAGCGTAAGCAGAATTCTACGCACAATTGCAATCAATCCAAGAAGAAGTAGCACAACAAAGAGCCCAACAAAAAGCTTTGTGGGCACAACAACGACACGACCAACAACAAGCGTTGTTGGCTCAGCAGCAAACACAGGCCTTACCCGCTCAACAAAGCTTGCAACAGATTCCCACCGCAATTGTTGAAAACAATGATCAAGATCTATCCATCAATGAACACATTGAAGATGTTCCCATCTCATTCAATGATCAAATCATCACACACCAAGAGTCACTTTTCAATCATGATCAAAACTCACTGACTATACCCAACAATGATCCAATCTAAGAAACATTAACATCATTTGATCCTATGTTTGAGAACATTGACAATCCCTCCACCAAAATTATTGAAGACAATGATCAAAATCAATCCATCAATGAGCACATTGAAGATATGTCTACCCCATCCATTGATCAAATCATCGTTCATCAAGAGCTACTCTTTAGCGATCTATTTCAAGATGTGTTAACATTATTTGATCCCATTGACATAAACCAAGATCCATCCACCAATGATCGTGTTGACAATGTCTCTACATCACCTAACGAGTCAGAGGACATATTTCAAGAACTTATTCCAAAGTATGATCAAAATCTTCCATCAAGGTCTAGCAATGGCCCTTCCAACAACATATTGACATCCTTTGACCTCATGGTTGCAGATATTGAAGGAATCCCTAGCTCAAAATTTGATCCAAATCCACTCAAACCTCAAGAGAATATTGAACCACTTCCCAATGACGATGTCCAAGAACCCCTTGTAGACAATCCATCCTTTGAAATTGACCCATGTCAAGAAGTTGATCAAAAGCATGGCGAAAGCAATTCCAAAATTAGTCAAAATCAAGAATTTGTATCTCCGAGATACTACAATGATCTAATGGGCGCTCTCCTATCTATACAAGATGTTGCAAATGATGACCATATCCGCATAGGACATACTCCTCCATCTACCCATGAGATGCTTTCTTTGGATGGACATGTGGATGATCTTCAAAAAGAAGAATCTCATACTCTTCAAATCGTTACCAACGAACAAGAGTCTCCTACTCTTAACATTTGTACACATGATCAAGATGTAGACAAATGCAGAGACATATTAGAAATGGGTCATGAAGAAGGTTTCTACAAAAGTTGTGAATCAGAAAAATCGTGTGAAAGCATATCGAGAATAAATCATGAGGAAGACTTTTACAATGACAGTGAATCATCAATACCTCTGGAAGAAGCACTACAAGATCAAGCCAAAGAGATCAATCAGGAATTTATCCCACATGTGGAGGATCCTATCACTTCTAAAGTTGGATCACTCACCTTTCTTAGAGCAAGCTATCTCGTCAATAAAAAAGCTGACACATTTGAAGGTCCACCACAAAGCAAAGAAGGAACAACACCTTGTTTCCAAGGTAAATCATATCCTATGGCAAATAAATTTTTTCAGCAGATGAATTATCAAGGCAGGGGATTAGGCCTACATGAACAGGGTATCCTGGAACCAGTGCAGATTTTTGGCAATCCTAAGCGTCAAGGCCTTGGTTACTCAACAATCAAGGGATCTCAACATATCAGTAATACTATCACCATACTGGGGGCAACTTCGTCTCGAGCAAACATCAACATAGGGAGCACGAAGAATCCTTATGATGAAACCAATGCCAATACTACGACCCTCCATGTCACGAATCTTCATCCACCCATCACCCCATCCACGAATTGGGACCAACATCAAAAGAAAGACTTGAATCGAAGCATGAAGAACGTTATCAAAGAAAAAGAAGCCAAGAAGCATATTGGACAAATCAGGTACATGTGGATACCAAAGAATACAAAGAATAATTATCCCTATCAAACTCCATTAGTCAAAGAAACTATGGGGAAAAATCAAAAAGGGAAAAGTATCCATCAAATATTTCCACAAAAGCAAAATAAAGCTTCTCAAGCAACATACAAAGTGTATCAAGCAGTTGGTCCTAATTCCATGTACACTTCCGTATCCACCCATTATTGCTCGTTTTCCCAAGTTTGGAGAGTGAAAGACTCCAAACTGTCAACCAATCCATATTTTATCCCTAAACACACTCCATCCATGCCTCCACGCATGATATCCAATTCTCACATTGACCATGTATTGGCAGCAACCCTTCATCATAAGCATTCAGAAGGCACCCTATCACGATGGGCACACAAAGACAGAGTTAACTCCGGTATCAGCAAAGCAGATCAAGAATCTCAAAAGTTGCATTCAAGTGCATGTATCTTGGCAAGACAACTTCTACAAGCAGGATATCAATGGAACATTATGACAGAAGCATCAACATCAGCACCACTAGGTGGTTCAGTATCAGCTTAAAATCTCTCAGAAAATACAAAAAAATCAGAAAAATGTCCTGAAAAAATGGTCACCTTGATGAAAACCTGGTAAACAGGTGTCTTGGTGACAATAAAAAAATACAAAAATACAAAAAAATCCAAAAAAAAATCAGAAAAAGGATTGAAAACAGTAAAGAAAAAAATCATCCTCCAGTGAAAACCGCTTCGGTGGCGCTTTGGACAAGTACCATGATGAAAACCTGGCAAACAGGCGTCATGTGTAGAATCAAGCATCTATGTGCGCCAGTTCACAAGAAAGCATCTTATCACATCCATAATGAAGCCAACATTCCATCCATATCATCCGTTCATCCATGAACCGTTTATCCAATCCAGTTTCCATCTACATCCATACTCCAAGTTATCTTGACCTTGGAAAATTTTGGTGCACGCTTTACACTTGTTTATGGTAAACATCTTGACATGGGTCATTTTCACTGATCCCATCCTATCCAACGCTATCTGAGCCTTGAAGCATTATCCAAATGAGCGTTCCTCTATTCTGAGCACCCTTATCTTATTGCAAGATAATCCATATCCATTCGTATCCAAGAATCCACCCATGGTCGTTCAAACATTGCTAGACACTGGGGGCAGATATTTACATCTCGCTTCGGGAATAAATCTTGATCTATATCTTCACACTTATGTGGTGATCCGAACATTGGAAAACATAAAATCAAATTGGTCAAGGCATTTGTGAACATAAATCCAAATCACTAGCCCATGGCATATTTTGATAAGAAGACATTCCTTATCATGCTTTATCTTTCATCGAATATCAATCCAAACAATCCATATCAGTCTCATCTAGTGCACACATCAGCGTCACATCAAATCATCAAAGCAATTTTTTTCTAACTCAAGCTTCATCGATCTTGATCAATCGAATCCAATCAATCATCATCTTGTTTGACTTAACACACTTAGTCAAACTATCATCTTGTGCACGAGTTTACTCTAGGATAACACAACTTCCTTGGGTTTACAAGTTCATTATCATCACTCTGTTTGGCTTAACACACTTAGCCAAATTATCAAATCCATAATCACCTTGTTTGGCTTAACACACCTAGCCAAATTATCCTTTTTGTACGAGTTTACTCTGGGATAACACAACTTCCTGGAACTTACGAGTGCATTATCGCTTTTGTTTGACTTAACACACTTAGTCAAACTATCAATCCATCAGTCCGATTGATCAACATTAAAGCTTGGTTTTCAACAAAATCCCAAAACAAAGCACTGATATCATATCATGTCCATATCCGAATTGTCAAAATCATGCGAAAATTCAAAAACATTCAGAAAAATCCATCAAATATTTCAAAAACATCTAGAAAACTCATTCAAAAATCCAAAAACATCCAAATCATTCAAAAAATCCAAAAACATGTCGAAATATTAGAAAATCTTCAAAATTCATCATTTAGTCTTGTCAGTCTTCCACCTTGTTGAACTACGTTGTCTCTGAGCTTGAACGTAGGCAAGGTTGATCTTTGATCATCCCCCAAGATGGCTAGGTCAATCCTTTAGGCATTCGTCGCATTGGCAATACGTTTGCCAATCTAATCTGCATCTTAAGTCAGTCCTTTAGGCAATAAAATGGCAATCCATTTGTCCATATTATCATCAAGTCAGTCCACCACCAGTCGAACTACGTGGTCTCTGTGTGTATAACGTAGGCAAGGCTAATCTATGGATCAACTCCCGAGACCCCTAGGATAGGTCTTTAAGTTAGTTTGTTTGTCGTAAAATATTGAAAATACCAAAAACATTTGTATAACATCTCAAAAATTCCAAAAACAGCCTCAAAACATTTGAAAAAACCCAAAATGGTGCACCCATTTCATCTCGCTTTCACCCGTGATTGTCATCACTCATAATAAATCATCGTCATTTTCACCCTTTGGTGAGTCAGTCAAAAGCAAGTTTAGCAAGTTCCAAAGTAAACTCCCTAATCGTCAAAGTCTCAAGTCTAAGTCAGTAAGTCAGCAAGTTGGTCAACTCAGAGTATCAATAGCTTATCACCCAAATCAGTCCCACCAAAACCCTGATCACTACATGTCCTAGGATGAAGCTTTCCTGCGATGGACATAAGCATCAGGTACCCCACAGTAATTAGTCTTGGCTAGCAATATGAAGAACATTAGCTTGTTTGTTTACTTTATTTTGGTCTTTTTGACTTATCTTATTTTGCGCTCATTCCAAGGACCTCTCGATGATGCCTAAACAAAACAGGTTTAGAGAGAAAGGAATGGGGCAACGATCATTATCTTTTTATCTGTTATGCTTGTTGGATATTCTTGTAAAATAACTTCGTCACGAATACTTTGTTTTGTTTGTAGGAAGGATGTTTTAGGTATCTTGTTGACCACATAAGAAGGCTTGCCTTTTTATGTTTTGGCCCGAGATGTCCAGAATATCTTAACTGCATTCCGAATAAGGTTATGTTTGTCAAGTGTGAACAAGAGTACTCCTATCTGATTGTCGAGTCAAAGTCCATCACACTAGGCGCAACGCCATCCTGGTTCTTAATACCTTGATGCATCGCACCTATGTGTGTTATCAAACATAAAGAAAGTTACGCTCTTTATCTCCCATTCCTGGATAAGCAATACATCATCATCATTCATAATTTCTAATAAAGTTGGCTTGTTGAAATTTTGCATCTTCTTGGATTCAAGGGTTGATCCCTCTCATTCTTCTATCCTCTTTCATGCTAAGAATGCATCCATCCTGCATTCATCCTCTTATCTTGCATAATCATGCCATATCCATCTCATGCATAATCACGTCATCTCATTTTCATTATCATATAGTCTAACCATCCATACATTCATTTTGAACCTCTTTGTCGCGAGATCAACCTTAAATCAAATCTTTTCGCTCAATCTCTTGAGGGGGCAATGTACTAACGTATTTATTTTCACTGGGGCATCCGAAAAAAAAGTAGAAATTTTTAAAATTTCGATGTCTTGCAGAATCATTATTTGAACCAATGCAACGAGTTCATTGCTTCAAAGAGGGGCAAAATGTAGACATGCAAAACTAACATCGTGCATCGAATTCTCCTATTAATCAATTTAGACAATTTATTGATTAATTTCCTAAGGTTCATTAAATAAATCAAACTATTTAATCCTTATGTTCTTCTCATTTGATTTAATAAATCAAACTGATTTAATCAAATGTCACCTCCTAATATCATCCAAGTTAATTAATCTAAATTAATTAACTTCTAATCATGATTATCATTCTCTAGCTTTTGACTCAACTAGAGTCAAATCCAAACTCTTAACTAACCCACCCACTTGCACCAATAAATCATTTATTTGATTTATTATTTCTTTTAATTACATTCAAAATGGAATCAAAATGGAATATTCTTCCAATTTGAATCTTCCCCCCAAAAAGGACTTGTCCCTTCCAACAAGGTATTAAATGCTATTTGCACAAGTCAAATTTGGCATTTAATGCACCTTTCATGTCTTCTCATCCAAATTTGAATTTCAAATTAGCACATTGGCCAAGGCTTGCACATTCCTCACCCTCTCACACTTTGACAAGTGGCATCTTGTCATTGGCTCATGAATGATCCCACATTCATCCAAATCTATCACTCTTCCTAATCTTGAATCTATAAAATGCAAAGCATTTCAACACAAATCATCTACAACACAACACTTACTCATTGCAAGGTTACTCTCTTCATTTGAGAATCAATCTTGCTCATCACAACACCATTTGCTTAGCAACAACACATTCTCATGGCAAGGTTACTCTCCACTTGTGAGAACTAATCTTGCTCATCATTTGGCACTTTGCTTATCATGGATTGGGAAAGGGCAGCTTCCTACACAACCAAGTTGCACCAATCCAATATGGGATAGGTTTATTTCATGGTTTAGATGCTTTGTTTAATTTTGTTGTTTGGTTGCATTTGAATCATGAAGTATTATCTCATAGGGATAGGAATTTTTGTTTATGTTGTTTTGTCATTGTGCTAACCATTTGCAGATTTTCATGTCCATTACTTCCCATAGATTGAATCATTAGAGAAAAGTTAGGTTAGCAACATCAAAGTAGTAAATGAACATGATACCTATAGATGGATAAATTCCCAAGGGAATCCTTTTTTGAGTATTCCAAAACCATATGTTATATTCAAAAAGAGACTTCCTAAAGGATCACTTGATGTTAGAAATTTATTTCATTAATGAATTTTTTTTTCTTCTTTCCTTGAAGTGTTCATAAAAAAATCACTTGACATCATCCTTAATTTTGAAAATCTTGGGTTTTAGTACATGATCATTATGTAGCTCTATCTCCAAATGAATCTATGAAAATTATTAGAACCATGTCTTCATTAGTGACATGGTACAAGACACACATTGTGAGATCATTCATATGCTCCTCTAGAGCGATACACATTTCTTTGTTGAATAGGGGATAGCCTTCATAGTACCAATAGGTAGCTCATACTAGTTAGAAATTTTAAGAGAGCTACCATTATCCCTAGGAAAAAATATTTATTCCTCTAAAAATCCATGATTGGTGATAGAGGAACCACATGAACTAGATATTGAGGTGTATTTTTTTTGGATGTATCTTAATGAGAAGAGGATATTCTACTTCAAAAATGTTTTGAAATTTTTCTTTTTCATGAGACCTAGTTAAGATATGTCTCATGTACATACACACAATTTTCAAGAGAATGGAGAAATAGATTTACGAAATGAATGCACACTTATTTGAAAGGATAAAATATCCTAGTTTTCACTAGGACCAAAAGGATACATTAAATTATTCTAGTGAAACCTACAAAAATAATACTTCAAATGTAGAACTAATGGGAAGATTGAGTTGAGTCTCATTGTGTATACCAAAATATTACTATGGGTAGTGGATTTTAAAGCATAAAAATTCTAGGAATATTCTCATAGAGAGGAGATGGACATGCATATTTTCTCTCACAAATGAGCATGTGGACACCAATTCTCCTACATGTGTGGATATTAAGGTCTCATTCACCACTAACCACTTTTAGAAAAAAATATGAATTGTTCTTGTGGATCTTGCTAGCATTAAAGAAGATCCAACAAAATACAAATCCAAAACTAAATAATATTTTCTTAAAAATATACAAAAAAAATCCATAGAAGGTCAAATTATTGTATTCTACAACAATTATTAAACTAACTATTTAGATTATAGTACCTCTACGTGATAGTGACAAATAGAAACTACTTTAGTAACTATCCCACCTTATGCTAACTAGTAAAAGGAAAAGGGATAGAATGAGTATATAGCTAGAAACAATATAGGGTTAGAGGAACAAACAAAAAGGGTGAGA
>VCHN02003102.1:0-15000 GCA_007115665.2 Sequoiadendron giganteum
TGATGCTTTGATTTATGATTAGAGGGTTGCTTGGATTTTTTTTGATTGATGGTTGGTAAAGGGGGAAGGCCTAACCCAAGGGATGGTGGCAATGGTGGAAAGATGGGTGGTGTGTTCCCTTAGAGAAATGATGATGATGATGATGAGGGATCAAAAATCCCCCCTACTCCAAATATTCCCTCTTCTCCTTGTGAGGTCATGGGGAGAGAGGATATGCCAATGTTGCGTGAAAAGAGGATGGATGGGTAGGATCATGAAATGAAAGACAAACGTATAAGTGTAACGAATTCAATGAGACGAATTGACCAAGTATGGTGTTTGCATCCAAATCTTGGTTGTTCACAAGGGGATGTGTTTGAAGTTCCTAGAGCAATGAGTTTCCCTTGTTAACAATTGGTTGAGTCGGAGCAATGGATGATGTGATTTTGAGGATGCTTTGAATGATGTTTTTACATGGAGGTGTGGATGAGATTGGGGCCATGATCCCAATAGGCCTTTTCCACAATAGTTCTTATGTCATAATCAAAAGGGAGTTTAGCCCCTTCTTTTTCCATTTCAAGCATTTATTGGGAGGGATTGAGCCTCATCATGGTATTGACAATTATATGAGTTTTGGGATTTTGAATCATTCCAAGGATTTCATCTTGTGTCATCCATAATACATTATTAGTGATGTCTTCTACTTGACCTTCCTCTTGAGGATTTTTTGATGATAGAGGAAGATTGGTTAGGGGATTTCTTGATCCAATGAAATTATTTTTGGGAGAAATCTTGCTTAAATCACTTGAAGTTGATGTTTATTTGTTGGTTTCCATGTTATTCTTGTGTTGTGATCTAGTTTGCACCATAAAATAGGGATCAATTTTCAAGAATATATGAGATGAACCTCTAATTCTTTAGATTTATCTAACCTTATGTACAAAAAGAGAAAAACTAGGAAGATTAAGGATCAAAGTGTGGTGATGAGACAAACAAAAGATGAATGATGTGAATGATTGAACTATTTAGAAATCTTGAGGGAGATACTAGACTTTGCGAATTTTTAGATTTTGATTTGGTTTGATTTTGGTTTGATTTGACCTTGACCTTGGCTTGATTGCATTTTTATTTGGATAGTGAATTCATATACTCTAATAGGTTGGAAGTTGTCCTAGAGTAGACTTTCACACATGATGATAATTTGACTAAGTGTGTAAAGAAGGATTCATCTATACACCCCTAGCCAAACAAGATGATTTTGGTTTGATTTGCCTTTGGATATTGGATAATGAACTTATATACTCCAAGATGTTAGATTTTATCAAGGTGTAGACTTGTTCACAAGGATTGATAATTTGACTATATATGTGGAGAATGATTCATCTACACACATCTAATCAAACAAGATGATTTGGATTTTCCAAAAGTCTAGCATGAATGATTTTTTCAAGATTTCCAAGAGTTGATGGTGAGATTTTTTTGATTGATGCATAAAGGGTGGATGAGAGTGATGACTTTGATCCTAGATTAGACCTATATAGAACTCATTTTTACAAGACCTTGGTATTGAAGAAAATGATGGTATTTCTTATGTGAGAAAAGAAAACTTTTGAAAGAGACTTGGATTTTGTTAGCAATAAAATTCATACAAATTAGGATTCTTCTTTGATGCAAATTTTTAAAAGTTGATGGTCAATCTTTATCTAAATTTGTAAAGCATAGACAAACGTTTCTTGTGAGCCTTTTGACTAAGACCTTTAGACTTTGGTTTTCGGATTTTGATCTTTCAGGAAATCATTTGGGAGAGCACACATGTGGGGTTCAATTGTTTCCTAGATTTTCTTAATGACTTCCTTTTATCAGAAAAAATTCTTGATTAGGTTTTTCAAACTGAATGCCTAATGTCCTAACTTCTTCTCATCCCACAAGGTCCATTATGTGGGAATCAAGGAAATAAAGGAAATTTTTTCCTAATGTAGACTTTAGTGAGAACAAATTATGATATAAATCCAACTACTTAGAAGCCTCTAAGGATGAAATCCCTAGGGAAAGCAAGAGCACTTAGATTTGTCAAAGGTATTCATTCCCCCTAAAGGGTTTGAAATTTTGAAGATTTGGTGAATGTTTGTTTTCAAGCATTTTAGATCCAAGCAAAGTATTTTTATTCCAAATTGATGCAAAATCTTGGGATAAAATGAAGCAATATTTGTTGAATTCCCACTTGGATAAATCCATCTACGCTTACCCTTAGAAAATGCTTAGATTCTTGACCACATAGGCTCCCCGTTATAGTGCACTCACTTCTCAAGTCAGCCAATCATCAATACCCATGAAACTCCCATGGAATACTTCTCATATCTACCAAGAGCCGTAAAATGTGGGATGGTTTCAGAATGATTGCTCTTGCATCAACAGATAAATCTAAGGATTTGGGCCTTCTAAAACAAAGGGTTTTAATGTGGGCATTTCGTTCATGGGGGATCATCCATATGGCAAGAGACCATTGTTGCCCTTCTTGTCGGAATAATCCTCGGGATACTTGAACCTTCCTCAAGTACCCACACTTATATATCGGTTGAAAGTTTCTTGGATTTAGCATGTTATCGATTGGGTTGTTCCCTTGGGGTGAGTACTTTTTCCCATCAAGGCAAGACCTCTAAAGATTAAACAAAAGCAAGTAAGTACATTCAAATTTTGATCAATCTTTGTTGAAAAATAAAGAGAGAACACTCACAATATACTCCACTCACACTAGCAAGATCTTGTTCAATTTTAGGAACCCAAATTGAAATGTGGAGGTAATATTACTTACACAACATAATATCTCAAAAAAGGCTTTTGATTCTCAAGATCTCTATGAAGTGTGAGAGAAGTGCATATGTATTTTTAAAGAATATTAAATTGTGGAAGAGATTACAAGACAAAGAGAAAACATGTTCATTTTAAAACATAAAGCAATGATATGAATTATTTTTAAGTACCAAATTTGAAGTGTGAGATTTATTTGTTCATTTATTATGTCCAAAATAAAATATAGTAAATTGTCTATGGTTCTTTTTAATCCCTTTGTTTTTTTAATTTTTAAGCCCAAACAAAATCTATTGAGTCCTAAAAAGAAAGAAGATAACAAATCCTTAGAAAAAGGGATTATAATTTCTCCCTGAAGTGTTTAAAAACACTTGATAGAATGAGATGATGTCATAAAGAACTCTTGGTCTTCATTTCCTTTCTTCACTTTTGATCAATCCAACCTAAAAAAATTGGTTAATACTGCAAAAACAGAGGCCAAAAAACTAGTTAGAAGTCAAAAACAACCAAAGTGAAAAAAGAACATGAAAATAATTAGAAATCTGCCTTTTACCAAACTCTAGCGTTGCAATCCACAATTGCGACACAGTTTGAG
Source organism: Sequoiadendron giganteum (assembly GCA_007115665.2). Lineage (NCBI taxonomy): Eukaryota > Viridiplantae > Streptophyta > Pinopsida > Cupressales > Cupressaceae > Sequoiadendron > Sequoiadendron giganteum. The sequence goes on from VCHN02003102.1 coordinate 3,383, forward strand.
AAAGTCAGCAGCGCTATATAGCGTTATTGAGGACTGATATCGGTGCTTTGCACAAAAATAGTGAGCACGATTGCGGCACCATTTGAACCAGCGGTGGAGTTTGGAATTTGAATGAGGGCAATAGAGTTTGAAATTCAATTTTTTGGGCGGGAAGACCTCAATGACATAGATTGAAGTTTAACAACATCGCTATATTGCGTTGCTAGACTGATAGCAACAAAGTTTCTTGTAGACACAAAACTTAACAAAAAATCATAGAATTTAAAAAAAAAACATGTTAGTTTTCTCCATATTCGCCCTCCTTCTAGCACCAAAATGTGAATGGTGAATCTATACTTGCACAAACACAAAAGAAAAAACATATAATTAGCTCATTATAAAAATTAGATCAACATTCCCAATGAAATTAGTTTGAATCATGAAAGCAAGAAATGAAATGAAGAACACAATAACAAAACTATCAAATATTATTCTAATGAAAAAACTCTCAATCCCATGGGGGTATTGGTGTCATTTTAATGTGGAAAATGACCCTTTCCCAATTACTTAATGTAAAGTGATGATCTTTGGTGGTGATTGTGCTTCCTTGATAAAATTTTCCAATAACCTAGCTAAATTGATTGCAAAATATGGAATGTTATGAACTCAAATGCTAAATGCCTATAGTGATTGTGCTCTTAGTTGATGGATCCTAGATTCAAATGAGAGCCTCCTATAAATAGAAGATAATGATGGAGGAAGAAACAACTTGGATGAATATGGGACAGAAAACCAGCCAATGAGAGAAGTCCACTTGTCCACCTGTGATTGGAGGAGGAATGAACACCTTTTGATGAATGTGCAAATAAATATGGTTAGGTGGAATTTGAAATTTGTGAAATGACAAGTTGGAGGGAGAGAGGAATGGAGTAAATTTCACTTGTCTCAAGGCAAAGGACATGTAAGAGGCCTTTAATTCCTTGTTGTATGTACTCATCCCTTTTGGAGGGATTTTTGAATTTGCGGAATATTCGCTTATTGATGCCAAGTTGAGAGAAAATAAAAGAATTAATAAATCAAATAAAATGATTTATTGTGCAAGTTGCAAAATCTAGAGGATTTGATGGATTAGGATTAGGATTAATCACGTTTTGATTAATTTAGATAGAAATTAGTTGATTTGACAATTTGATTTATATTTTAGGATTTAAATAAATCAAAATGATATGAATAATGGATTTAGATTTAATTAAATAAAGTCTGATTTATTTAATTGAAGAGGGTGGTGTTAGATTAAATCAAATAAAGACTAATTTATTTAATTTAAAGGAGATGGCATTAGAGAGTAATTAAATAAAGTGAATTATTTAAATACAAGAGGGGCCATAAGATTAATTAAAGAAAAAAGATTTATTTAATTAATAGAAGCGGGTGACTTAATCAAATAGATTTGATTTATTTAATTAAGATGAAATATGATGAGTTTAATCGAATAAAAATTATCCAATTAAATTGATTAGTAAAGGAGATGATTTAGGATGAACTGGTGTTAGTAAGATCAGGATCCAGTGTATAGGATCAATCTGTATATTTTTCGTGTCTACACTTACATATCTTGAATTGTTGATCCAACCACTAGGACCCGTGGCTATGCTTTGCATAGTTGTAGAAAACATTTTTCTTAAAATTAGAAATCAAATGAACAATACTTACCTCTCTTGTAACCAACTCGCATCTAGAACCTTCATCTCCACTCTTCAAACTACATTTCACTATCTCAATTCTTTTTTTCTCAACAATTTTGTTAGCAAAATCATGTTCACTTCCCTCATGAAAAAATGTTAAAAAATTTGATAAACCACCACATTGCAAACAAATTTCATTTAAACAATCATTTCTATAAAAAATCAACCATAACCTCTAACACATAAAAACGAATCTAACAAGTCCCTAGATGACTTCAAAAGTTGTATTGCATGACACTCCTACAAAATTTCATTAGTATGCAGAGTATAATGAATATATAATAATATTTCATGATACATTGAAAACTCTACGTGGTATTTACAACATGTATTAAGAATATTAAGAGGTACACAATCAAACGATTTAAAAAATTTAAAAGCCCTTTGTGAGATTCATAAATTTGGATGTGTTTCACAAATTTTGTTGTACAATATTGTTTGGATAAATTCCAAGAAATTTTTTAGGATACAATGTGTGATATCAATTGCCAATTCTTAACTTTAAAGCATCTTTTCCATTTGGTGATACTCCGGTGTAGGGGCACTGTGGTAATTTTGGAAAATATGGTCTAATGCTAGGATTTTGTTGTTTTGAGTTCAAATATCATGTAATAAGGTATTAATAAAACATTTCTAATGTTTTAGAGTGATTAGGGTCATTCGGGGGGTCAACTTTCAAAAATTGTAAAATCTTGCAAAAGTTGTCATGCAAAAAGAGGTAAAATGTGGAAGTTGAACAGTCAAGTAGTTCAAAAGGTAGTTGTATTCATTGGTTTTTTATTTTTGGTGATTTTAAGAGGTTAAATATACCTCAAAAACTTGGAGGAAAGGTGGTGGGTGTGATTTTGATGAAAAGGAAATAAGAAACCCTTCACTTTTTGTGTATTTTCTACAAAACTTGATGTTCCATATTACTATACGATTCTGTGTGGTATTATTTTGGTCCCAAATGAATTGAAAATGGTGGGAAGAAGAACTAACTTAGTTTAAGTTTTTTTTGAAGCGTTTTCATAAAGTTTGAAGCATTTGGCAAGCATTTTACTAAAACTGCCTAATAAAACCATGTTTAAGGGTTTGGGTGCCTAAAATGGATGTATAAGCCATTCCACCCAGTGAAAAATGCTATAACTTGGTGGAATGGAATTTTAGGTGTAGGATTTTTTGTTTATGTGTTTTTCAGGGACATGGAAGGTGGTTTGATGAAGTTTTGAGAGATGCCCTAGGTGCTTCTAAGCATGTTTTAAGCAAGGAATGGTGGCTAGGAGCTGAAGTTTGACAAAAGCACATTGGAGGAGTGTGGGAGTTTATTGATTAAGAATGTGCAGGCCCAATAGGATTTTTATGAGCCATTGATAGGGTGAAACAAGGTTAGGAGGTTATATTTTCAATAAACCCTCTTGTATGCAAGCTTAAATAGGCCAAAAGTGAGATTTTGTGGTTGGGTGAATTTGTAAGGGTTCCCACTGATAAAAATTATTGATTTGGTCCATTATAAACCTGTTTAAGGTCCTTGAATAGAAATTTATGTTGGTGGAAGAGTTCACATGGTGGTTGCTTTGTAAAAGTGACCTAATTACCCTTTAGGATAATGAGATAGTCCATTTTTGGAGATGATGTTCAAAAACAAGTGTATGCACAAATTGGATATGTGAAAGAAGGACATAATGGGTATTTGAAATGCTCATTCTTTTCTATGTTTGTTAATTATTATGAAAGATATTCTTGATTTCCTTCAATTGGAGTGCTACAAAGCAATTTTGAGGAATTGTGAGTTAGAGACCAAATTGGGATTTTAAAAATGGAAAGATTGTTCCAAATTGTTTGTATTGTGTTTGTTTGAGTGAATCCCAATCATCTAAATAAATTGGTATCAGAGCTAGAAGACTCTAGGAAAGGAAAGTTGTGTGTTTGTGTGTTGTCTTTTTGTAGGTTGAAGAGAGAACTTGGATGCCAATAGACTAGGTAGTGAAGAATAGAGGAAACCTAGGTGAGGTCTCACAAAGATAAGAGGAAGGAAAGAGACTTTCTTGTAAAAGAGAGGAGAATGGATTTGTTGAAGAGATACTTGCAAGCTGAGGGTTCACAAAAGAGGAAACAAGAAAGGAAAAAAAAAGGAAAAAGAGATGAAGAAGGAAAAGGAAAAGGAAAAACAAATGGAAATTTACCAAGAGATAAAAGAGCTAAGGCATGCTATGGAAAAACTAAAAGAGATAAGAGAAAGGATGGAAGCAAGATGGAAGTTTGAGTTGCAACAATTAGAAAACCAAGAGTCAAGTTGACATCTACCAGTTAAGAAGAAGATCTCATAGCCTATTCAAAAGATTATTCAAAGAAGAAGACAAGTGGAAGCATTAAAACCATATGTGAAGACAATATAATTTTTTTGATGAGGGAAGATGGGGAACAAACCAAGAAAGCTGAGTTGGTGATGGTAGAAGAAGAAGAAAGCATGGAGGTTTCAGCCATTCCAAAATTTGAAGGTACCAATACAACAAACTTGAAAATTAAAATGAATTTGGAAAGCAATGACATTGATTTGGTGTCAAAACTTGATATAGAAAAGGTCGAGGATGAATTTATTTTTGAGGATCAAGGTTGGCTTAAAAGGTATGTTGAAATGGTGTTTTCTTCATTGTTTTCCAGAGAGGATAATGGTCTTTTAGTTTTTTTCACATCAAAGGTTAGTGAATCTGATAAAGCAACAGTCATAGGGGAAAAATATTAGAGAAAAAATATGTGAAACAAAGGTGAAAACCTTAAGGATGATTTGCTAAGGAAGGTGGATAAGTTTGAGCATGCATTTGATGGGAAGGAGGATGGAATACACTATTTTCTTGTTGTGATTGCAAACTTAAGGAATGGTAAACCTAGATTCAAGATGAAGCAGAATATTGATGCAGGTTCAATGATGTTTTCAAGTGAGAAAGGAGCCAAGGATCATCCATCAGACAAATCTCTACAGTTGGAGAAAAACTTGGATGCCAAACGATTCAAAAGGGCAAGAGATAGTACATGTTTTTAGTAACTTACTAATTGGAAAGGGCTACTAGATGAAGGACACTTGGAGAATAGAGAAAATATGTGGTCAAGCATAACTTTGTGTTGCAGCATAGTACTCAAAGGGACTTGAGGTCTTTTTCAGTCTGGGTGTATGGTGTAGGGGTACCATGTCAATTTTTGCAAATATGGTCTAATGCTAGGATTTTGGTTTTTTGAGTTCAAATATCATGTAATAATGTATTAATAGACCAGTTCTAATATTTTAGAGTGATTAGGGTCATTTGGGGGGTCAACTTGCAAAAATTGTAAAATCTTACAAAAATTCTCATTTAAAAAATGCAAAAAAGGCAAAATGTGGAAGTTGAACAATCAAGTAGTTCGAAAGGTAGTTTTAGCCATTTGTTTTTGGATTTTTGTGATTGTAAGAGGTTAAATATACCTCATAAACTCAGATGCAAGGTGGTGGGTGTGATTTTGTTGAAAAGATAGTAAGAAACCCTTTATTTTCTGTGTATTTTCTTCAAAACTTGTTGTTCTAGATTGTTGTACATTTTTGTACTGTATTATTTTGGTCCCAAATGTATTGAAATTGGTGGGAAGAAAAATTAAATTTATTTTGGTTTTTGTTTGGAACATTTTCATAAAGTTTGAAGCATTTAGAAATCAATTTACTAAAATTGCTTGATAAAACCTTGTTTAAGGGTTTGGGTGCCTAAAATGGATGTATAAGCCATTCCACCTCGTGAAAATTTCTATAAATTGGTGGAATGGAATTCTATGTGTAGGATTTTGTGTTTATTATTTTTTTCAGGGATAGGGAAGGTGGTTTGATGAAGTTTTGAGAGATGCCCTAGGTGCTTTTAAGCATGTTTTAAGCAAGGAATGATGGCTAGGAGTTGGAGTTTGAAAAAAGCACATTGGAGGAGTGTGGGAGTTGATTGATTAAGCATGTGTAGGCCCAATAGGATGTGTTTCATCCATTGTTAAGGTGAAACAAGGTTAAGAGGTTATATTTTCAATAAACTCTCTTGTATGCAAAGCCTAAATAGGCCAAAAGTGAGATTTTATGGTTTGGTAAATTTGTAAGAGTTCCCAATGATAAAAAGTGTTGATTTGGTCCATTTGAAACCTATTTAAGGTCCCAGAATATAAATTTGTGTTTGTGGAAGAGTTCGCATGGTGGTTGCTTTGTAAAAGTGATGATGTTCCAAAACAAGTGTATGTACAAATTGGAATGTGAAAGAAGGCCATAATGCATATCTGAAATGCTCACTCTTTTTTGTGTTTGATAAGTATTATGACATATATATTTTATTTCCTTTAGTTGGAGTGCTACAAAGTAGTTTTGAGGAATTATGAGTTAGAGACCAAATTGGGATTTTAAAGATGGAAAGATTATTCCAAATTGTTTGTATTGTGTTTGTTTGAGTGAATCGTCCATGCTCTGCATCATACTCTAGATTGAGAATGATAAAATTGTTGAATTTAATTCTTTATTTTATCCATTAGCTTCTTATCAACATGTAGAAGTCTCCCACTAAAATCCCATGAATCATTTTGAAGAGGACTATTGAGTGTTCCTCTCCTTGAGAGTGCTCTAGACAATGTTTTATGATTTAGGTTTAAATCAATACAAGTTTGAATCATTAAACAATAATTTCTCAAATGATGAATTGCTAATGAGGTTGTGATTACTCTATGAGTAGCTCTCTTATAATTTTCCTTACTATTCTTTCCAAAAGAATTTAGAGCATTACAAATATTTTTGACAATAATACTATTTTTTTGACTTTTTTGTGACACAAATCTTTAATTTTTTAATAATGGTCTCATTTCTTAAGACTTTAGCAATTGTACAAAATTGTTTAATTAATATCTTATTGGAAAAGTATTGATTAAACATTTTGGTAGCCCAAAACCAAACCGTTCATGATGAATTCTTTCCATCAAGTTTATCTATTATGTTCTCATCTATTTCAAGTAGCCATTTTGGGGTTCTTAAATGTTGAGAATTTTCATTGGATTCATTACAAATAGATGGATTTACAATTTCATTTTATTCTTCGCAAATATCCTCTGTTCTTGCAAAATTTGGAGATACTTTAACATTCATTGCTTCATTTTCACGTATTTTATGTTCAACATTAATATTTTTAGTTTCATGCTCAATATTTACAATTTCATGTTCAACATTTTCTTTCTCAATTTCATGTTCAAAAATTTCAATTTGAATTGAGTTTTCAAAAAAATTATTTTGTTTTTCATGCTCAACATTTATAATTCCACGTTCAACATTTTTCTTTTAAATTTCATGTTGTAAGTTTCAATTTCAATTTTTTCTTCAATATTTTCAAATTCAATATCTTCATCACTTTGATTTTTACTTAAAGGTAAAGATGAGCCTTCTCCTTGAAGATAATTCGACATACCTCATCTTTCCAACCTCTTCCTTACTCTATCTTTCTCTCTACTTGCCTCAATTGCCTTTTCTTGACAATTACACTTCCTTTTCACTTTACGATGACTATTGCTTCCCATTATCCCAACCTAAACAAGTACCAAAATGATTGATTTTATTTTTTATTGTAAAAAAGAGTGCTCCAAAAGAGAAATTTTGTTTGTAATGCACAAAACTCATGATATTCTCGATAGAGCAAAGAATGTGGGGATTCTTGGAATGATTTTTAAAATTTTATCCATTTTTTAAAGAAAAATGAATATCTATTTTCCTTTCAAAAATGAATTTCCATTTTCCGAATCTAGTTATATTAATATAAATAATATAATATTATTTGTGATCCTAATAAAATGCTTTCCTAAAGTGTGAGAGATTAGATAAAACTAATAGTGCAATAAAGAGAAACAACAAGATAATAGGGCACCTCAATGATTAGCCTAAGAAAATGAACAATATGAAAGCAAGATGAACAAGTAAATTGTATTATACCTTCATGTTGTTGCTTCCTTGGTTGGCCCTTGATGTTGAAGTCTTGTGTGCTCCTTGGATGGCAATGAAAATGAAGTGGATGCAAGATGAATTGATGCAATATGGATGCTAAAATAGATGAGAGATTGAATGACAATTTTGCAAGAGTTTATTTGCAAAAGACTTGATCCTTTAAAATGAAGGAATTGAAGGGGTATTTATAGGCCAAATTGAATTCTCTAGAGAATTCAACGGTTGGGATTGATCCAACAAAGATCAAGATGAAGGGCTATGGTGAGTTGAGGACTCACAAGCCCTCACATCTTGACATGTGGAGGGTGAGATGTCCTAGGGTGGAGTGATGTGGAGATGAGGTGGATCTTGGGGGATGAGAAGATTCCTTGGAGGAATAAAAGTGAATTTAAAATTCACAATGATTGGAAGAATCTAGTGGATAAGAGAGTGTCTCCAAAAAGCTGGAGATTTGTCACATGTGGGTGATGTGACAAGTCCAAGGTTCTAGAAGCCCTTGGCACATGTGAAGTGACAAGTCAAGGCTTCTAGAATCTTGCATGGGGGATGGGGAAGACCTTGGAAAGATAAAAGTGAATTAAAAATTCACATGGGGAAGAGGGGAACCTTGGTTGAATAAATGTGAATTAAAAATTCACATGGGGAAGGGAGTCCATACCAAAAATGGTAAGTGGGAAGGTTGACCAGAAAAGGTAAGCCAAATGTGGCTAATGATTCTGATTAAGGTTGTGCAAACACATGATTAAGGTAATTAATGAGGGATTAGAGGCAAGTGGGAGATTATGGAGGATGTGACACTTAATCTTGATTAAGTGGTGCACATCCTAATCACAGATTAATTAATTTAATCTGGATTAAAGAGGGTTATGGAGAATGTGACAAGGAGAGAGAAAAAAGGAATTAAAAATTGATTTTAATCCAAATGGGTTAAATGACTAAATTAAATAATTTGTCATGTTTATTTAATTTAGAGAAGAGAAGACAAGGGGGTAAGGTAAAGTATTTAATTTATTTAATTAGATACTTTAGGAACCTTAGGCAGAAAATGAAATAATGATTAAATAAATTATTTAATCACTGTTAATGGAATAGATGAATGGAGTAGACGATTTTGACCATGTAGAAGTGGTCAAATTTAGATGTCTACATTTTGCCCCTCTTCGAAGTACCATTAGAATAACTGTGCTTTGAAGAAAAGAAAGTGGAGATGACTCTATAAAGGAAGTAACCAAAAGATGATGCCCCAGCATAGGACTTGAGCTATCCATATTAGCAGGGAAATGGATGAAGATTATGGCTGAGAAAATAGATAAATGGGAAGGGTATGCCCCCTCGAGAGGGCGATGGGGGAAAAGAGGACCCGGGTGACCTCTCGATAGGAAGAAATAGATGGCGGAAAGGATGAGAGATGAGAGGGGATATGAAAATGACAATGTAAAGTGATGAAACAAAAAAAATGATAAGCGATGGGAGATAAAGGTGAGCACAAATGGATGCAAGGAAAAATGTGATGTTGCCCCAATCCAGGTACAATCCAGGTTGGGCGGATGGTTGATGGAGTGTTGTTGATGAGGACATGATACATCCCAAAACAACACACGGATAGGGAAGGATACATCCTGATGAGGATGAAGATGAGTGTTGTTGACAGGGAATGATACATCCCAAAACAACACAAGGAGAGGGAAGGATACATCCCACTGATGATGAGGATGAGGGTGAGTGTTGTTGATGAGGGAATGATACATCCCAAAACAACACAAGGATAGGGAAGGATCCATCCCGATGAGAGTGTTGTTGATGAGGGAAAGATACATCCCAAAACAACACAAGGAGAGGGAAGGATACATCCCACTGATGATGAGGATGAGGGTGAGTGTTGTTGATGAGGGAATGATACATCCCAAAACAACACAAGGATAGGGAAGGATCCATCCCGATGAGAGTGTTGTTGATGAGGGAAAGATACATCCCAAAACAACACAAGGAGAGGGAAGGATACATCCCACTGATGATGAGGATGAGGGTGATGAGGATGGGGGAGATATGCAAGATGATGGAATGGAAAATGAAATGCAATCCTAATGCAATTTGCCATCCTTAGAGCACTGATTTTTGCTATAGCATAAGACACCGGGCATCAGGGTATGTAAACCAAGACGGATTAGTGTCTAATGCATAAAACAAACATAACAGACAAGAAGGCTATTCCAACACCCCAAAGTCATAAAGACAGTGGTCGGGCCTGGTATTGGGATAACCACAAGCACAAAAGGATGCCCCAGCATAACACAAGACCGCAAGAGTCTTGGTGGGTACTACGTGGGACAACCAAGAAGACAAAAACATAAAAAAAAGATCAAGATACGCCCCTATGTTTACTAGTCAAAGCACACCATGATATGATAGATCAAGGCGACCATGACAAGTGATGATAGGGAGCTCAAATGATAAACAAAATGTCAAAAACATCAAAACATCACAATCAAGTTTGAAACGTCCTTTACCATAGGATCAAGATGATGGATGGGGTTGATGAGGTCTGTTAGGAAGGATACATCCTGTTGAGACCGACCGATGATGGATAGTAAACTAAAAGATCAATATGACGTAGGATACCAGAAATCGATTGGATCGTGTGATATAGATGACCGTTGTTTGATAAGCACCAGCTAGGATAGGGACATACTTGATGACACGACAAGACGACAGGATGACAAGACAACAGGACTAACACACCCTAAAGACCTAGGGGCTCGAGGGTTGATCAAAGATCAACTGTGCCTACGTGAAAGCACAGAGCCCTCGTAGTTCAGGATAAGACCATGGTAAAAGTGGAAAGAGGATGATGAAGATAGAGGATCAGATGGAAAAAATGCCCAGGGGGCGGACCAAATGATTGACCTTGGCTACGTGAAAGCACAGGGGCCACATAGCTCGACACAAGGCTAAAGATAGATGATGGAAGAGACAAGACAGACAAAAGATAGAACCCCGGGGGTGGATCAAATGACTGACCTTGCCTACGTGAAAGCGCAGGGGCAACGTAGTTCGACCAGAGACCAATGACAGACAATGGATAAGGGATGATGAGATGACCAAGATAAATGGATAAAATGATGGAGAGGATATGATGAGCCAGGATAGGCCGCAGGATTGGATGGTCGATATGTGGGATGTGGGTTATGCGAAGCTCAGGGATGGGATAATGACCTAGATTATTAGAATATGAATTGGGAGGATGAGAGGATGTATAGATGAATGATGAAGAGTGAGAAGATATCAGAAAGATGTAGGAAATAGATAGGAGTGATGATAGTGAGATAACATGGCATTGGATTGCATGAGGGTAGCCTATAGCTAGAGACCAATGACAAGGGACTATGAGATGGAAGGAAAATGGATGGATGGATAAAGATGGGGAGATAGAAAGATGCTAGGATATATGGATAGAAGGATAAGGATTCAGAAAGATGACATGGATTACTGGGTAGATAAACGGATGAGGAGATAAGGAGGAAAAGATGGAAAAGGATTTGTGGATAGGAAGATAAGGATAGGGAGATGGATTGGATGTTTAGATAGATGAATGGGGAGATAAGGATGAAAGGATGAAAAGGACTATGGGATGAGAGGATGGGGAGATGGAGAAGATTACTTGGCGGAATGGATGGACGATGTCTCCAAGGACCCAATTACAAATAAGGAGATACCCCCACTCTATATGTGTCATGCATGACGAGGCAAGAGGGATATCAAGATGAGTGGATAAGGGAGTGAGATGGGCAATGGAAGATTGATAGAGGTGGATAAGGAATATGATAGTGTATGGATGGGAATATATGCCAAGAGGTGTCCAAAGCATGTATATAGGTTTGCCCCTACATTTATCAAGATCACAAGGAAGATGGAGGGAGTGGGATAAATGGGATAGG
>VCHN02001869.1:0-19561 GCA_007115665.2 Sequoiadendron giganteum
ACTTAAGCTAAACTTAGGAGTTCTTTATTAAGTTAACTAAGTGCTTCTCTATGCTATCTGAAATGAGCTATTATTAGATCAATTTGTCTCATTGCATGTGATGTTGACACTTGTCCTGATCTTATCCGTTTACCATTTAGGGTTGCTCTTGTATAGCACTCAACCCTCATTGTATTGTCCCTCTCGAGACTCTTTTGTTGTCTTGAACTCTTAACCTTTCAAGACTCTTATTTTCCTTGAAGATTCTTGAGGTTCATTTTGTAGCTTTTTCTTGTTGAAGAATATTGCCTATATTATTTATAGATCTCTTGCATGGAATGTGTATTTATTCAATGTTTGATCCTGTGGCTCATGGTTTGTGGCTTTTCACAATTCTAACAGTATACACATTCATAAACATGTATTCTAAGTCCCTTGATTGACATTTAAACCTAGACCCATCCCTACACATGGATAACTAGGGTTATGGGATTTATATGATTGATTGACTTAAGAACAATTTCTACGTATATTTGTAATTCATTTTTTGCACAAACAAGTGATCTCAACATCTTCAATTTCTTATTATGCCTAGAATTTTTAGTGCCTTGACAAACCCTAAATTTACCTAATATTTACAAAATCATATATATAAAAACTTAGATGCATACTTATAGCCTCATAAATTTAAATGAATTGAAATTGTACATATATAAGAAATAAATAATTACAGTGTCTAAGCTTCATCATACTTAACCTATATATACCCATAAAAATGGAATCACAACCTAACACATGCAAAAAAATAAACTTTTACAAACAACTCAATTGCATGCCCTTTAAACAAAGTCACAAACCTCATATAATCCTTTAAATTAATTTGAATGTAAAATTCATGTATATCTTGTGACATATAAAAAATGAATGCGAACAAGCAACACCCTTGCATTTAAACATATTTTAGAACCTTATGTATATTTGAGTTGTCTTACCACATATGGTGTTGGAGTGAAAATGACACTGAGAAGGGGGGGGGGGGTGAATTAGTGTCTTAACATATTTCACCATTTTTTAGAAAATAAACCATAGCACACATTTGTTCTCAATATTTCAATGATAAGCACATTCATGAGTTGAATGTAATCATTCATAAACTAAAATGAGAAATGTAATTGCAAAACAATGAACAATAAAGAATTCTCACAGTAAAGCAGTGAAACCACAAATGAACAATGAGACACAAGATTTGTCAATTGGAAAACCCTCCTGGGGTAGAAAAACCACTCCTAAACTGCTGCCTTTCAGGCTCTTATTTGAAAACCATTGTTAACAATGCCTTATAGGATAATTTTTGAGCACCAACCCCTCATTTAGAGACACCAATCTCAAGGAGCACCAACCCCTTTTCATATTACAGAAAAATAATAACACAAAGGATCTCTCTGTTTTCTAGATAAACTCATAGAACCCCACACCCATAATCTATCTAATACCCTAAAGATTCAAAACAATGAATCCATAAAACATTAAATAAACTAAGTTTACATCTTTACTCTGCATCATATTTTCTATTTTGTATTACAAAGCTTTTTCAACATTTTCTTTTTGATACAGCAGCAAGTTACAATCTCAACAATAATATCCATGATCTCATAGTGATGAAACACTGTATATATGTCTTTTCAAAAAATAGATCTGTTGAAAAATGAGTCTTCAATAATGTCATTTTCAAAAGAATATTTTACCCAACTGGTTACTAGAACCGTTTTGTTTTAGGCATCATAGAATAATTTGAATAAAGAGCATCTTTTGTTTTGTAACTGAAGAGAAGATAGCCATTTTTGAAACCAAACATAAGAAATGCAGTTTTCCAAAATGCAAGATTACCCATATGCGAGATCTGAGAAAAATCAAACATAATGACAAAAAACCCTCACTGTAATGACAAATAGGAATAATATTTGGGCGGGTGCATGGAAATGGGTAGCAATTCCGTGGAAACCCCCTAAAAAAATCTTTGAAAAACGATAACGCGAGCGCATTATAACGCGCTTGCGTTATGGCTCGTTATGCCGAGCCTAAGGCTCAACAACAACAAACCAATAACACGAGCGCGTTATAACGCGCTCGTGTTATGGCTCGTTATGCCAAGCCTAAGGCTTGGAAACTACAAACCAATAACGCGAGCGCGTTATAATGCACTCGCGTTATTGATTGTTAAAAGCAAAAAAAGAAATGCAAATCTCTCATTCAGATTTCAACTGGTTTTTTTTTGCAGTCGTGGCCAAAACCACCACGATTTCATGCTCGCGTTCTAGGAGGATAATTTCAACAAATTTATTCACCAACAATCCCTATTTCTTCGCAACAATGGCGCCACGACGACGAGGAGCTATGAGAGGTAAGGATTCTATGGTTTTTGTTTTTAATTAGTTAGTTTTAGGTTGAATTTGATATCTATTTGTTTAAATTTTTAGGAGATGCAAATCAACCTGAAATTCCTCAAAATCCTCAATAGGAAGACCAACCAAATCCTTAAGATCAAAATCAACCACAAGATCAACCTCCTCCACTAATGACTCAACCCCCTCTTGGCACTCAACAAAATTTAATGAGTGAAATTGAGAACAACAATAAAGAGAATTGAGGATTTGATCAGTAGGTTGAGTGATCCAAATGGTTCAACTGCAGAAAGAATGACCCTAGAAAATTCATTAAAAGATATGTTAAAAAATGTAGATTCAATTAGTAAACAAATAACTGGATGGAAAGATAGGAGGCAGGCGGCTATGGATTATTATGCAAATAAACTATCATACAAGGATGTGAAGGATTTAAAAATTATAAAAGGTGATTTGTGCTCATTATTCACCGACCCACGCACAAATCAAAATCTTACCCTCAATGCGAAGAGGTTTCCTATCCATTGGTGCCACCACCAACAGATTAGGGACCAGTTTTATGATAGGTGGTACATGGTCTTCGATTACCCACCGTGCAAAAATTGCGAGGTCCCGCAATATTTCCTTAGGAAACTATACAGTGAGTTCATATTGAACAAAATCCCAAATTATTCTGATATGAGGGATTTCTAGGGGAGAGGTGGGGGGTCAGCTCAGGATAGACCTGGTGCACAGCTAGATCCTACGTGGCAAGGTAGACGAGATCTCGCTAGGCCACCTCATGAGCACATTGTTATGCCTTCCATCGTGAAGGAAAGTGCTGACGTAGAGACATTGTAGGCAATCAACACTTTGACCCAGAGTGTCATCCATCATACTAGCCCTATTGTACAGTGCCATCCAGGGGAGTCTTCGAGTGGTGGCCTTCGAACACATGTGTGTCAATCTTGCAGGGCTACTTGTTCATATGACCCCACCAACACTCAGGAGACTGGTACGTAGGATCCGTCTGCAACTATGGAGATGGAGAGGGAAACTAAAATTTTGCATGAGGCATATGGCATTGATAGTCAGGTAAAAGTTAGTGCATGTGTTCATTGAATTTAATTTATTAAATTTCTATTTTGAAATGCAAGATTAACTAAAAATGTTTCATGATTTTAATAAAATTGCAGGGTCACAGTGTTGAGACTGGATACACCAGCCCCCCACCAACCTTTTTGTGCAGTACACCTATCACTAGGGTATGTAACTAGTAAACAATTATAAATTTATTGCATGTTAATAGCATTGTTTTACGAATGGTAATTTAATATGTGATTTTGGATGTTGAACAGACTAATATTGGAGGTTTTGATGGAACACTTCCCAGTGGCGGTGGATTTACTCAAACCTTCACGTAGGTAATAGAATAAAGAGCTTAACTAATGAATCAAGTACTTAATATATTTGTGTAGTTTATATGCACATCATTGATTACATTGAATATTTTGTTATTTTATTTTTAGTTGTTGCGAGATGATACACCTCCGAATGTGATGAGGGCAATGGATATTGGTGTGACATCTGCTATACAATCCTCGATGGCTCTGATAGAAGAGGTATGAGGCAAATTAGTAAATTTCAATTTATATTTGTTGTTATAGATGTTAGTTAGTGAAAAATCAAACCATTATTGATTCACGTAGTTTAATTTCTATTTTTATGGTTTATATAGGACTTGAGCATGCTTGAGCATGGGTGTGGGGATATTTCCTTCATGGAGAAAGATCGTGAGATGGCTGTAAGTGATTATTTTGTCAAATATATCATTTTTTATAATGTAATTTCTATATATTCATGTCTTTACTTCTTATTGTAACAGTTAAAACTTCACCATGAACTAAACCCTAGGAGGAGTAGTAGGAGCACTCCATGAGCACAACAAAAATGAGTGACAGACCTATCACCATTTGAGTGAAAAGGAAAGGGAAATATTTTATTTTCAGGGCATGGAGAGCAATGAATTTTGATTCTAGAGTCCTTTTTTGTATGCCTACATGGCAATTTTGTACATATTTTTTATTGGACATATTTGACATTGTATGCCTATATGGCATTCTCGTAAGCCTATATGGCTATTTTGTACATATATTTCATACTTATATCGACACATATTGATGTATGCCTACATGGATATTTGGTTAATACAAATATCTTTTATCGATGCCTATCCATATTTGCATTCTAAATTGATGGTTCAATAGTTATGAGTTGCGTGTATTCAAGGTAATTTCTATGTTAATACAAATATCTGTTATCGATGCTTATACTTATGTGATTGATGTATGTTTGTGTATGGGATCATAGTAATTTCTATTTGATGATGCTATTGTGTCTTTAAGGTTTATTTATTAAAGGGTGCATGAAACAAGTTTTAAATCCTTAAAAATCTTTGAATTTCTTAGGTTTTTCTATTTGTCGAGTCTGGGCTCCGAGCCCGAGTCCAAGTCAAAAATTGGCTTGTCAAGTCTGAGGCGAGTCCAAGTCTTGTAACACTAGTGTGAGCACATCGAGGAATAATGTATATGTCGATGACGAGAGAACCCATCCTTGTTTCCAAACAAACCATGGTATAGATATGGGTGGTCGAGATAAAACATCACTCTTCTCGATAGTTCAAACCATAATCTTTCATGGCTGCAAACACACCTTCATTATGTGTGTTCTTGATCCTACTGAATAAATGGTGGAACATGTTGTAGATCAAATATTGCAACCCTAAGTCTACAAGAAGGTTACTTGTCTCGATTTTCGCAAATTTCTTTAAGATGTTCATCCTTCTTGAGTAATGCCAACCACTATCATCGGTTGCCATGCTTCTAATGGAAAGTCAATTTGTTGCAATACCCAAAGGCTAGCAGGTTCATTCACTCTAATACCACTGTAATGACTCAAGCTCTAGATCAATAGATTTTTGATTTATTTCTTATTGGATTGACAAAGGTTGTCATCCAATATTATTAAGATAGATAACGGAGTCCCCAAATTATAAATGAAATAAATTATGAATATGAAATCTAATTCAAATATTAATTTGATAATGGAAATTTGATAAATAAATATAATAGTTGTTTCTAATTAATCAATTAAAATCATGTGCTAGCTTTGAATATAAATTTGCCTATCATTGATATATAGGCCTTGAGAATTGGGATGGCTTTCCTGATCGATACTTTGTACTCATGCATCTAACTTTGAGTCCTTTCCGGATTATATGCTTGAAACGTATACTCCCATATTATAAATTTTTTCTCATATAGACCAATCCCACACTAGGTAATTCAATAATAAAAATAAGCCTACAAATTGATTACCCTGATCTTCCCTTCTTATTCTCTTTTATACTCGAAAACTACACAATTGAATCTTGATAGCAATATCACAATTTGACACATTGTAGAAAATAACTCCTACTTATCAATTGATGAGCTAAAGGGGCTCTATAGTGAATGTTTCATAAGGCACAACACTTTTTGAAGGTTTTGCAAATGGGGTTGCAAGCTAAGTGGGCTTAACCTTCGGGAAAAAAATTTGTGGTTAAGCGCTTGAGCTGGAGTAGTACTGGGATGGGTGACCTCCTGGGAAGGCCTAGTGCCTCACCTCTATGAGCATCACCTACATGCAATGAGTGCTAAGTGGGCCATTCATTATCATGAGAGATGGGTTCTTGTGAACTCAGCCCTCTTTCAATCCATGTCAGCCTTGGGACCGTACAGGA
This sequence comes from Sequoiadendron giganteum, assembly GCA_007115665.2. Lineage (NCBI taxonomy): Eukaryota > Viridiplantae > Streptophyta > Pinopsida > Cupressales > Cupressaceae > Sequoiadendron > Sequoiadendron giganteum. The sequence goes on from VCHN02001869.1 coordinate 6,142, forward strand.
AGCTAGAGGTAGTACAAAGTACGGGATCAACAAGTTTGTATAAGAAATCTAAAAAATAGAGAACAATGTGAATAATTTTTATCTTATATTCTCCAAAAGTACATCAACAACCTCCATTCGAGCCTCTCAAGGATTTACATAGTGTTTTACACCCTTATCTAACTGATCCATGCCCTCAACTAACTAAAAACCAACTTTCAAAACAAGTAACTGTTGCATTTCAAATTTGTTGCTTTAAGCAACTGACAAATTTACAACTTTAGACTCCTCCAACCTAAGGGATCGATCCGGTGGAACATAGCTCAGAGTGATTCCACGTGTTTCAGTACAAAAGAGGACCATACCTAGCAAAAAAATACTTATTTGGATGTGTTGGAACAATCCGCTTGGTCACATAAGTTGTAGAATGAAAGTTGCACCACTTTGCCACTTTGCACTGCCTGCATTTGATACTTTTTCCATCAAGTGAAAATCCACCACCATGGAAAAAAAACTCTGAGATAGCCAAAATCGAGAGAGGTTCTTGTAGAGGGGCTCAATGCAATCCTATAGGATCAAATGAGAAGTTTCTAAGCATCACGATATCCAAGCAATAGCATGCTGAAGTTTGCAGCCATTTTGCACTTTGGACCCGTAAGGGATCGATCCGGTGGAACGTAGCTTAGAGTGATTCCACATGTTTCGATGCAAAACAATACCATGCCTAGCTTAAAAATACCTATTCGGACATGTTGGAACAGTTAGTTTGGTCATACGAGTTGTAGAGCAAAAGTTGTACCACTTTGCAACTTTGCACAGCTTGAATTTGACACTTTTTCTATCACGTGAAAATCCCTCGCCACAAGAAAAACACTCTGAGATAGCCAAAACTAAGAGAGGTTTTTCTAGAGGAACCCAACACCTTCCTGTAGGATCAGATGAGAAGTTTCTAAGTGTAATGGTATCCAAGTAATAGCATGCTAAAGTTTGCAGCCATTTTGCACTTTGGACCCTTCAACGATCGATCCGGTGGAACATAGCTCAAAGAAATTCCACGTGTTTCGGTACAAAAAAAGACCATTCCTAGCATAAAAATACCTATTCAGATGTGTTGGAATAATTAGTTTGGTCATACAAGTTGCAAAGCGAAAGTTGCACCATTTTGCAACTTTGCACAGCTTGAATTTGACACTTTTTCCATGAAGTGAAAATCCACCACCATGAGAAAACCACACCAAGACAGCCAAAACCGAGAGAGGCTTTTCTAGAGGGGCCCAACGCCTTCCTATAGGATTAGACAAGAAGTTTCTAAGTGTAATAGTATCCAAGTAATAGAATGTTGAAGTTTGCAGCCATTTTGCACTTTGGACCCTTCAGGGATCGATCCGATGGAACGTAGCTCAGAGCGATTCCATGTGTTTCGGTGCAAAACAAGACCATTCCTAGCATAAAAATATGCATTCTGGTGCGTTGGAATAATTAGTTTGGTCATACGAGTTGCAGAGCGAAAGTTGCACCACTTTGCAACTTTGTACAACTTGAATTTGACACTTTTTCCATCAAGTGAAAATCCATTGCCACAAGAAAACCACTCCGAGATAGCCAAAACCAAGAGAGGTTTTCCTAGAGGGGCCCAACACCTTTTTGTAGGATCAGATGAGAATTTTCTAAGTGTAACGGTATCCAAGTAATAGCATGCTAAAGTTTGCAGCCATTTTGCACTTTGGACCCTTTAGGGATCGATCTGATGGAACATAGCTCAGAGCAATTCCACATGTTTCGGTGTGAAAGAGGACCATGTCTAACGTAAAAAAACCTATTCGAATGTGTTGGAATAGTTTACTTGGTTACACAAGTTGTAGAATGAAAGTTGCACCACTTTACAACTTTGCACTACTTGCATTTGATGCTTTTTCCATCAAGTGAAAATCCGCCACCACGGGAAAACTGAGAGAGGTTTTTGTAGAGGGGATCAACATGATCCTATAAGATTAGATGAGAATTTTCTAAGCATCATGGTATCCTATTATTAGCATGCTGAAGTTTGCAGCCATTTTGCACTTTGGACCCTTTAGGGATCGATCCGGTGGAACATAGCTCAGAGCGATTTCACATGTTTCAGTGCGAAAGAGGACCATGCCTAGTGTAAAGATACCTATTCGCATGTGTTGGAGCAATTAGTTTGGTCACACGAGTTGCAGAACAAAAGTTACACCACTTTGTAACTTTGCACTGCTTGCATTTGATGCTTTTTCCATCAAGTGAAAATCCGCCACCCTGGGAAAACCACTCCGAGATAGCCAAAACTGAGAGATTTTTTTGTATAAGGGATCAACATGATTCTATAGGATCAGATGAGAATTTTCTAAGCATTATGATATCTGAGTAATAGCATGTTGAATTTTGCAACCATTTTGCACTTTGGACCCTTAAGGGATCGATCTGGTGGAACATAGCTCGAAGCGATTCTACATGTTTCGGTGCAAAAGAGGACCATTCCTAGCATAAAATTACCTATTCAGACGTGTTAGAACAGTCTGCTTTGTCACACAAGTTTTAGAAAAAAGGTTGCAAATTGTTTACATGACCTTTATATGACCTTTTTCACATTGTTTACATTTCAAAATTCAAAGTTTGCAAACTTTCCTATTCAACGCATTTACAGAACAAGGTGCTGCTACACCAAACATGAACTCAAACCTTACAATATTTGAGTATATCTCATTATTTAATTAAATCTTATTACAATGCCTCAAGCACTTCATTCTCACAGATCTTTTACAATGTCACTCCTACATTCAAGATTCTCTTTAAATGTCTACATCATAGGTGCTCATTATGAGGTTAACTTCAAATGAGTAACTTGAGATTCCCTCGCTAAGCTTCACACACTCTTTTATAATGGCTTGAAATCAAAATTGATATTTTTTAAGATCTTCAAAATAAGGATGTTGCATTGCTTTTTTGCCTGAGATTCTCTTTGATGGCTCTTAAATCAACATTTTTTGCAACGAAAGGTCAATCAATTTTTAGTAGTTTACTTACAAATACACAAAGTAAAAGAGAAAAATAAAGAGCATCCAAAATGGAAATGAAATAAAAATAGAATGAAGGCACTTAAATATGTTGCATGCAGGCATCAAAATAAGGATGTCGCATTGCTTTTATGGCTGACATTCTCTTGGATGGCTCATATATCTGCATTTTTTGCAAGGGGACACCAATCACTATAAAAGAAGATGATAGCATTGGCATCAAAAAAATTAATGTGCATATAAGTATAAATTAATATGAACCAATCTGCATATACTTACAAATTAAATTGACAAACCATTCGGGTCTGCTCTACTCTTTATTGTGTCAAGTATTGCCTCATGGTCAAACTCATGAACCTTCCATAACGTCTTGTTCAAAGTTCTACCCCCATATTTTGTCAAATGAACATTGGATGCCATGAAAAGGTTTGAGTAATGAAGAATCTTACGATGCATATCAAAGTCCTGAAATAGCCAATGTTTAACACTTGAATGTGGGTACCTTCTAAGCCATGTTCCAGTAACCACAACTGAGCCTGTAGGGTATTTGATGTTTTCTCCATCTATAACTAGGGCCTCCAATTTTTTTTGATCTCAACACAATGACACAAGTAATAGTTTGTTCCCTCTTCATTGTCTTCATCTGCAATAACTACATAAACATGCCCTGCATTGATATGTGCAAAAAATCTCTTGAAATTTGTCAACATTACGAATACAATAAAAAGAAAGATAACGATATGGAATTTCAACAACTAAGAATGTAGAGATATCACTTGGTTGAACTAGATCTGATACATGGTTAAATCGACCGATGATTCCATCTGTGTCAGTTCCAATGCCGTCAAAGGGTGATACATGTGAAGTGGGCTAAGATAACTTGTGAACCATTTTTCAACCCACTCCCCTGACTCACAATCATTCCAGGCTTGCATTTTACATGAAGAACAAAATCATACCATATTTCGTGTATTGATACTCCATGAACCTGCATTTGAGCTAAGGAAAGAGTGTACCTCACTCAATCATGTTAGTGTACAATAGTTTTCATCTGGTGCAATGTTAGTATCATCCATCAACCAAAAAATATACGAACTGAAGGTGTACCTTCATTACTTGGACCCATCAAAGAATTACACCACTTGACGATTGATTTTGCATCTGTCAACTTTGCACTGTCTTTATACTTTAACTCTTCTCGTGCTCTTTTCATGCATTCTCCTGAACCATCATGCTCCCCCTTTCCATGTCCAACCTCACAAAAGTTCCACATATGTTGAACACCTATAATGACATGCATCCGGCACAACTAGTAGAACATGCATGAATTCTTGAACTATGCTACACAGTTATAGACCATATTATATGTTGATCGTATTCTATGCCCCTCTAAGCCAAACCACTATATAAAATCTGGAAGCAACCTTGTACGAACTCTGGAGAATGTGTGTGATCATCACTAATGTAAAATTGGTACTCCCTCAATACCTTCCTTTTCTCATTTGTACTATCAGATGCATGAATGAATGCTATGTGCACAAATATTGAAACTTGTGTGGAGTTGTAATACTATGACTGCACCTCATGTTGTGGTTGTAGAGTGTAGTTCTTTGCAAAGTCAACCACAGATACTATGCTTCCAACTGGAAAGGTGTCCTTGCATAGCTTGAACTGCATGTCAAACCATCAGGCTCTATGGGTATGCATTGCATACTTAGACAGTATACTATCACGAAATGTGGTAATAAATTGGTACAATGGGATCTTCTCCATAACCAAATCACACCTTTTTGCTTGAGACCCATCTTTTGTAGCATATTCCACTATTTTATACTTCTCGAACTCTACTAGTTTTTGTCCCACCTCATTTGTGCTTTCCATATGTTGACATACTGGCATACGTTGGAAGCCACCGCAACTCTCGCATGAACCATCCAAGCATGTTGTCCTATAGAATATTTGGACATCCTCTATTTCACATAAATTTTTTGACAAAACCCTTTTGAAGATTTTGGTGGAGCGTCTATACCACAATCTTGCAAAACATTGTTAGTATGCAAATCTAAACATATAGAACGATAAACATCGTAATGGTTAGAAAATTCAATATGTAGTCTACAACAACTAGTAGTGCGTGTGTGATTTATCTTGACATAAAAAGGTTTAAGCAGTTCAAAAAATCTTTGAGAAATACTAATTTGAGGATAATCATTTTCAAATTTCTGAAAAAATTGGGTTTGAGTCATCCAAAAAATGCTTTGGATGTGGCTCACGATTCCGACTACCGATTCTCCTTCTTACCACATCCCTTTGATTCAAAGATGGCCTTGTGTTATTCTTCCAATACTCTTCAATTAGTGTTCTCAAGGCTTTGACAACTTCTTTATCTTTTCATGACAGTCTCCCTGAGAATACCCATAATTCATTTGTATCATTGCCCTCAATTCTTTGTCGCCTTTGAATGGCTCTTGATAATTTTTTTTTACTAATTCCCATTTTTTCATTGGTCTTTTTAATTAGGCGAGCTCTCTTTGTTTGACAACTTACCAAAGTCGATGTAATTACATGTCGGGTGACATTACTATCATTTGAGCATGAGGTCTTACCCACACTCTCATAAGCATCCATTAGATTCTTCACAATAGTGTCTTCACTCAATGCATTCGATGTTCTCAACCCAAGATTCTTCATGATGTTCCTATACTTTACACCCCGCATCATTTCAACAAATAGTTGTCATCTTCCAGTATCATTTAGCCTTTCAAAGAATCGTTCCCAAATCTTATCAGCATATCTTCTACAAGTGTGTGTTGAAATCTTACCTTCCATGTGCTACAAAATCTCATCATCAATATTAATCAAATACTTTGGCTTTCTACGCAAAATTCTTGGTGGTGTTCTCCTAGGTACATACATCTCAACATTAAGAATTTCATAAATATTTAATTGAGGTGGGCTATATTGCATACCTTCGATCGAGGGTGGAGAAGAAGACATACCTTGAGGTTCACATGGGAATGATGGCATACCTTCTTCGTCAATTTTGAGTGATGATGTACTCTCAACTTGAGGTGTGTTGGATGGTGTCCAACAATATTCACTTGCGGTACATGGTGTCCCTCCATATTCACTTGCAGTAGATGATGTTCATCCATATTCACTTGTGCTAGATGGTGTCCCTTCATATTCACTTGTGCTTAATGGTGTTCCTTCATATTCACTTGTCGTAGAGGGTGTGCCTCCAACTATGGTATCTGAATCTGTCTTATGATGATGCTTTCACATTCATGCTTGTTGTGTTGCCAATTCCCATTCTCTTTTTGACGGTTGAGATTCCTCTACAATCAGGTTGTTTTCATCAATCATTTCTAATTTATTATTTTCACAATATGCCACCACTCGAACTCTCTCCTTTTATTTCAAGGTTTCGCTCTCTTCGTCTGTTAGTTTCCTCTTTGTCTTTTTCTTCGAGATGGCGGATAATTTTATCTATACCATGGTAATGAGATGAATATTAGTTCCTAAAAAATGTATCCATTCAAGTTAATTGAAAAATATATGTCATTTAAGGATTCATTTAAATAATACTTACAATCATCGTGTACAAAATTTAACCTAGCATGTAGACAAATGTGTACAAACTATGGAAGCACTAGGCTAGCCAGAGCATATTTCTAACTAAAAGTGAATAACCATGATGGTGATTCTGAAAAATAATGAGTGAATGGCATTGTGAGTGTTTGATAAGTTTGTGGTGTAGGAGCACCTTGACAATCTATGCTTCCATTTTGAAATTTTATTCAATTTTGGGTATCTTCATGTTGTAAGAGGGTCATTAAAGACATTTTCCATGTACCGGTTATATGAGCTTTCAAAGGTTCCTGTTTGTTAGTTATAGGAATTAGGGGGAGTTGGTTGTCATTGAAAAAGGACTAAACAACCTCCATTGGCTCGAAAGGAGGATTTTTGCTCATTTTGAGATCTATTTTTTTGATAAAAAAATGCTCTTTTACAAAAATTCACTAGTTTTTTTGCACTTTAGTGCACTTGTACGCATTTATACAGCCTCCCCTTGATAAAAAACTAATATAATATTGTATGAACATGTCTTAAGTCTCTAATGCATCAGTTCTGAGGGCTTAACATTACGTTTGTTTGAAGGGAGCAATTGACAATTTTCTGAAACTGCTCATTTCAAGCCAGTCAAGGGTTTGAGTAGGATTTAATTATGAAATGACCATCCCATCTACTGTTATGACTTGTTTCTTGGTGGGATGGAATTTAAATTGTTAGATTAGTGTCTTTTATTGTTGAACATGCCTTGGAATGAAACTAATAACAATAGTATGTGGTTCTTAGCTGAAACAAGCACTTTTCCATGAGAATTTGAGGAACCAAGGAGTGATTTTGAAAAAGTGTTGAAGAGTGGTCTATATAATGAAATTTTGACCTTGTGCAGGGTATTTTGAAGATGTTTGATGCTTTGGAATGGTCTGGGAAGGCCCGGGTATAGGATTTTCTATAAACCCTCCCTCTTTGCATTGAAAAATGGGGGTTTTCGTATTGGAAGCCTAGTTGAGTGGGTAAGGTCCTAAGACCTAGAAATTATCTTGTTTTGAGACCTAATTAAAGACTATTTTTTGATTTGGAAGTCTAGTGTGAAGATCTAAGGGTAGTTCCTTTGTAAAATTGGCCTACTTGGAGGCCTAAAATAGTGAAAAGGTTAGTTTTCTTAAAGTTGTCCCAAAGGATTCATGTGATGGGTTAAGGTATGTCTTGAAACTCTAAAATTGGTGCTACAATCATTCTTTCTTTTCCTGGTGTTTTGGAAAGTTTTGGAGTTAAGGGCCCAAAACTGGTTTTGCACAATAACTAGATTCCAAGGGTTAAATGTGGGAAATAATGTTTTTGTTTGTTGTCCATCTTGGAGGAGTGTTGGGATTGGTCCATTACGCCTTTTTAATCTTCTTAGATGGCTCTTGAAGGAAAGTTGACATCTTCAATGGTTTTGGGTCCCCTAACTTTGCATCAAAAATGAGTATCACAGTTTCAAGTGTGTGCATGGTTTGGGAGATACATGTGAGAGTTTGCAGATGGTTGGCTACTAGTAATGTGGAGAGTGAACAAAGGAACTAGGTTTGTGTGTAAGGGAAGACTTCTGAAAGGTTTCATTTTTTTTGTACTAACTCAAACAAAGATTTATTAAGCAAATAATGGTTTGGTTGTGCCCTAATAATTATAGTTTGTATTTGTCAACAATGGTGCCATTATGGAAGATTTAAGACAACTTGTGAATGACACTATCATTGGTTGATGTTTTGAGGAATAGAGTTGATTGTAATTAGTTATTTTCAATATTTTCAAGGTGTTTTGAAGGTCCGTAAGGAATTGGGAACTCTTAATGCTAATTTGAGTGTACAAATAAAATGTTTTGTGAAGGGAAATATAGTTGAATAAGTGTGTCAAGAAAGGTGTTGATTTCTTACTTTGTAGTGCATCAGTTTGTGTAGAAGTATTGGAAGGTGTTTGGACCCTTTGGAGGAATGGGAGAGGCTTGGAGTTGTCTTAAAGGATGAATTTCCATGAATGGTTCCGAATTTCTATAATTGGCAAGTGTAAAATGGTAATTGGCAAGTGTATATAATTGTGTATATAATGGTAATTTAAAATGTGCATTGACAACCTAAGGTTATAATGACAATCAAAAATGAAAGCAAGCCATAATAGAATAAAATAAAATGTGTACAGACTTCACATACCTTAAAAACTAAACTTTCTAATGGAGGAGTTCAACCCAATTATGTAGCCTTAGCTTCTTCTTTCTTCAAACTCCACAAAAAATTGACTTATTCAAAAGCTTGTTCCCTTCCACACTTCAATTTTATATTAGTTTTCAATGGAATTCAAAATTCAATTGATATTATATTTCTTTTAATGCGGAAACCCTTCTATTTCATGCAAAGGTGGTAAAAATATCAATGAAAAGGTGATGGAATGCGAAAAATATGCTTGCACACTTCACAACATCATCAAAAATCTTTTTTTTTTTGGAGCATGCACAGGACTAGGGGAATATGCAGACTGTGGGCCTTCAAATCATGGGTATATAGAGTTTTTTACCGTTTTAGTGGAGTAAAAGATGCGCCCGGCGTTATGTGAAATTTAGTTTTCTTAGTATATTTTTGAGAGTGGTAGAAAGAAAGAATGGGAGGGAGAGAGGGGGAGAGTGGGAGATAGAGAGGGAGGGAGAAGGGGAGAGTGCGAGAAAGAGAGAGTGGGAGGGAGATAGGGAGAGAGTGGGAGATAGAGTGGGAGGGAGAGAGGGGGGAGTGGGAGATAGAGAGGGAGGGAGAGTGGGAGAATGGGAGAAGCAGAGAGTGGCAGATAGAGAGGGAGGGGGAGATGGTGAGAGTGGGAGAAAGATAGAGTGGGAGAGAGTGGGGGAGAGTGGAAGGAAGAGAGGGGGAGAGTGGGAGATGGAGAGGGAGGGAGAGAGGGGGAGAAGTAGAGAGTGGGATACCGAGAGAGTGGGAGATAGAGAGAGAGGGAGAGAGGGTGAGAGTCGGAGAAAGATAGACTGGGAGAGATTGGGGGAGAGTAGGAGAAGGGGAGACTGGGAGAAAGAGAGAGTGGGAGGGAGAGAGGGGGAGAGTGGGATATAGAGACAGAGGGAGAGAGGGGGAGAGTGGGAGAAACCATAAACCCTCAACCATCAACCCTCAACCCCCAATCCCTCAACCCTTAAACCCTAATCCCTCAACCCATTTACCCTCTTAATCCCTCAACCCTCAACCCTCAACCCTTAAACCCTAATCCCTCAACTCTCAACCCTCAAACCCTAATCCCTCAATCCTCAAACCTTCAACCTTAATCCCTCTACCCCTAGACCCTCTTAATGCCTCAACCCTCAACCCTCAACCCTAAACCCTTAAACCCTCATCCCTCAACCCCTATACCCTAGTAATCCCTCAACCCTTAAACCCTCATCCCTCAACCCTTAAACCCTAATCCCTCAACTCCTATACCCTCTTAATCACTCAACCCACAATCCTAAACCCTTAAAACCTAATCCCACAACCCCTATACCCTCTTAGTCCTTGAACCCTCCACCCTCAACCCTTAAACCCTAATCCCTCAACCCCTATATGCTCTTAATTCACCAACCCTCAACCCTTAAACCCTAATCCCTCAACCCCTATACCCTCTTAATCCCTTAACCCTCAACCCTCAACCCTTAAACCCTAATAACTCAACCCCTATACCCTCTTAATCCATCAACCCTTAAACCGTAAACCCTTAACCCCTATACCCTATTAATCCCTCAAACCTTAAACCCTAATCCCTCAACCCCTATACCCTCTTAATCCTTCAACCCTCAAACCCTAATCCCTCAACCCTTAAAACCTAATCCCTCAACCCCTATACCCTCATAATCCCACAACTCTCAATCCTTAACCCTTAAACCCTCAACCCTCAACCCTTAAACCCTAATCCCTCAACCCCTATACCCTGTTAATCCATCAACCCTCAACCCTTAAACCCCAATCCCTTAACCCCTATACCCTCTTAATCCATCAACCCTCAACCCTCAACCCTTAAACCCTAATTCATCAACCCCTATACCCTCTTAAACCATCAAACCTCAACCCTCAACCCTTAAACCCTAATCCATCAAGCCCTTTACCCTCTTAATCCATCAACCCTCAACCCTTAAATGCTAATCCCTCAATCCCTATACCCTCTTAATCCTTGAATCCTGAACCCTCAACCCTTAAACCCTAATCCCTCGATCCCTATACCCTCTTAATCCTTGAACCCTCAACCCTCAACCCTTAAACCATAATCCCTCAACCCCTATACCCTCAATATCCCTCAACCCTTAAACCATAATCCCTCAACCCTTAAACCCTAATCACTCATCCTCTATACCCTCTTAATCCCTCAACCCTCAAACCCTAATCCCTCAACCCCCAACCCTTACACCCTAATCCCTCAACCCCTATATCCTCTTAATTTTTCAACCCTCAATCCTCAACCCTTAAACCCTCAACCCTCAAACCCTTACACCCTAATCCCTCAACCCCTATACCCTCTTAATCTTTCAACCCTCAACCCTTAAACCCTAATCCCTCAACCCCTATCCCCTCAACCCCTATCCCCTCAACCCTTAAACCCTAATCCCTCAACACCTATACCCTCTTAATCCCTCAACCCTCAAACCCTAATCCCTCAACCCTCAACACTTAAACCCTAACTCTCAACCTTATATAATTCTCTTAATCCTCAACCTCAACCCCAACCCTAGTAAAACCCTAATCCCTCAACCCCTATACCCTCTTAATCCCTCAACCCTTAAACCCTAATCCCTCAACCCCTATACCCTCTTAATCCCTCAACCCTCAAACCTTAATCCCTTAACCCTCAAATCCTAATCCCTCAACCCTCAACCCTTCAACCCTAATCCCTCAATCGCTATACCCTCTTAATCCCTCAACCCTCAATGCTCAACCCTCTACCCTTAAACACTAATCCCTCAACCCCTATACCCTCTTAATCCATCAACCATCAACCCTGAAACTCTAATCCCTTAACCCCTATATCCTCTTAATCCCTCAAATCTTAAATCCTAATCCCTCAATCCTTAAATCCTAATCCCTCAATCCTTAAACCCTAATCCCTCAACCCCTATACCCTCTTAATCCCTCAAACCTCAATCCTCAACCCTTCAACCCTAATCCCTCAACCTCTATACCCTCTTAATCCTAGAATCCTCAACCCTCAACCTTTAAACCCAAATCCCTCAACCCCTATACTGCCTTAATACCTCAACCCTCAACCCCATACCATTTTCAATCCTCAAAACTCAACCTCAACCTCTAACTCCTCAACCCTCAACCCTCAACCCTAATCCTCAATCCCTATACCCTCTTAATCACAACCTCAACTCCTAAACCCTAATCCCTCAACCCCTATACCCTCTCTTAATCCACAACCTCAACCCTCAACCCTTTAAACCCTAATCTCAACCCCTACCCTCAACCCTCAACTCTTAAACCCTAACTCTCAACCCCATACCTCTTAATCCCCACCATCAAACCCTAATCCTCAACCGTCAACCTTAAACCCTAATTCCTAAATTCTATACCTCTAATCCCTCAAACCTCAACCCTCAACCTTCAACCTTAATCCCTACCCTATACCCTTTTAACTTCAACCTCAACCTTAACCCTAAACCCTAATCTATCAACCCCTATACCCTCTTAATCCCTCAACCCTCAACCCTTAAACCCTAATCCCTCAACCCCTATACCCTCTTAATCCTTCAACCCTTAAACCCTAATCCCTCAACCCTTAAACCCTAATACATCAACCCCTATACCCTCTTAATCCTTCAACCCTCAAACCCTAACCCCTCAACCCTCAATCCTTAAACCCTAATCCCTCAACCCTTAAAACCTAATGCCTCAACCCCTATACCCTCTTAATCCCTCAACCCTCAATCCTAAACCCTTAAACCCTCAACCCTCAACCCTTAAACCCTAATCCCTCAACCCCTATAGCTTGTTAATCCTTCAACCCTCAACCCTTAAACCCCAATCCCTTAGCCCCTATACCCTCTTAATCCATCAACCCTCAACCCTCAACCCTCAACCCTTAAACACTAATCCGTCAACCCCTATACCCTCTTAAACCATCAAACCTCAACCCTTAATCCTTAAACCCTAATCCATAAAACCCTTTACCCTCTTAATCCCTCAACCCTCGAACCCTAATCCATCAACACTTAACCCTTAAACACTAATCCCTCAATCCCTATACCCTCTAAATCCTTGAACCCTGAACCCTAAACCCTTAAACCCTAATCCCTCAATCCTTATACCCTCTTAATCCTTGGACCCTCAACCCTCAACCCTTAAACCCTAATCCCTCAACCTCTATACCCTCAATATCCCTCAACCCTTAAACCATAATCCCTCAACCCTTAAACCCTAATCCCTCATCCTCTATACCCTCTTAATCCCTCAACCCTCAAACCCTAATCCATCAACCCCCAACCCTTAAACCCTAATCCCTCAACCCCTTTACCCACTTAATTCATCAACCCTCAATCCTCAACCCTTCAACCGTCAAACATCAACCCTTAAACCCTAATCCCTCAACCCCTATACCCTCTTAATTTGTCAACCCTCAACCCTTAAACCCTAATCCCTCAACCCCTATACCCTCTTAATCACTCAACCCTCAAACCCTAATCCCTCAACCCTCAACCCTTAAACCCTGATCCCTCAATCCCTCTACCCTCTTAATCCCTCAACCTTCAACCCCCAACCCCTACACCCTAATCCCTCAACCCCTATACCCTCTTAATCCCTCAACCCTTAAACCCTAATCCCTCAACCCCTATA
>VCHN02005137.1:2500-10290 GCA_007115665.2 Sequoiadendron giganteum
TTTACCCGAAAGACTCGGAGCCGCTCATGCTCGCGACAGTCATGCCGTGAGAGAATGCACCGTGCACGCGACCGAGTAAGGCCACTCAAGGACATCCATTTCCCAGGTATATGCCCCCTACGCACTTTTGTGGCGCACCCCGCACGAACAGTCTCGTCTCGACCAGCATTAGAAAAATTCCCCTCGGAGCAAGGCCTTGGGCACAAATCATCCAACGAAAAATGTAGCTCAACGGACATGGAACGCCTACGCGGGCCGAAGCATGTCGACGCGGAGCCTCGCAAGGGACGTTTACACGTGCCCAGAACGGGGGCTCTTTGGCGCCCATGCCCCACCACCTCATTGAGCGGGCTTTTGCCTTCGAGGGGCATACATTCGAGAATGGCTTCGATTTAGCGATGCTGATGCCCGAAGATGAACAATGGCACAAATGCTGAAGTAGCGTGCACTTTGGGATCGGCCCATCATTCGAGACCAGCCAAACGCCGAAAGTGTCGCCTTTGTTTCTGACGAGGCGTGCATGGCCGAATGCCAACCGAATACAAAGGCGAGCCTCAGGCGCACCCTAGAGAGGCATGGAGGAGCTCATTTCAATTTGTTTTAAGTAAATACCATCAAGGAACCGGCACAAAGCGCTACGGAGGTCGTCCTCGGAGGATAATTGATGATAGGTCAAACCAAAAGCTCGAAGATTGCCTCCAGGAACAATCGAGAATGGGGCCGATTACATGTTGTCAAGTCTGTTACTGGGTGGACATGACTTGCAAGTAGGAAATCGAGCAACCGTCTCCATGGCCCGAGGCCAAAGCTACGACCGACTCGAATGACCCCAACAATCATCGTGCCACTCTTCGCAGAGAATATCGCACCGCTTTTGAACTTTTGACACCGTTCCGAGACTACGAAGTGTCCCACGGATAGGAGTCACGACACTGAGCGCAAAGGCTGAAGAAACACTCGAATAATCCCGCAGAGCAGCAAGACGAGTTTAGAAGCCTTCACCAGTCTGGAATACTTTTCCAGCGTCCAATGTCGAGACGGTTCGGGAAATGCAAAGAGCCCCTGCATACCAATCGGGTGTCCTTGGGGGCAGTGGGGGTTTTTTTAAGTGAAACCGAGTGGGTGTTTGGGGTTTCGGGGTAAAACCATAAGGGTGGAGCCGAGCATTATGGAATTGGTAGGGGTAAAACCGGGAGCAGGAGAAATTGTGGTGGGGAGCAAACTCGAGCGCACCCTCACAAACAACCCGAGAGTTAGACAGAGGCTCCTGAGGAATCTCTTTACTGGGGCCGAATTTGGACGAGTCTGGATCGGCTACCAGTGCCGATCACTTCCCGAGATGCGTCCAAAACATACCCCAGTTCCGAGACGGCTGAAGAGCCCACGCATAACAGTCGAGTGTCCTAGGCGGGAGTCGGGTGGGGATAAAGAAAATCCCAAAAGCTAGACAAAAGCTCCCTTCCTGGACCCCGACTTGGACGACTTTGGAAAGGCTACCAGTGCCGATCCGTTTTACGTAATGCATCCAATGCCGAGGCCGTTCCGAAACGCCCTGAATAGCGATTGAGAGCTTGTTGTGGGGAGCAAGATGGATTGCACCCTCCCAAGCAACCCGAGAGTTAGACAGAGGCTCCCGGGGAATCTCTTTACTGGGGTCGGATTTGGACGAGTCCGGATCGGCTACCAGTGCCGATCACTTCCCGAGATGCGTCCAAAACATACCCCCGTTCCGAGACGGCAAGAGAGCCCACGCATAACAATCGAGTGTCCCAGGCGGTCTTGGGTGTATACAGAAACGACCCAAGAGCTACACAGAAGCTCCCTCCCCCCTTACTAGACCCCGACATGGATGACTTTGGAAAGGCTACCCGTGCCGATCCGTTTTACGCAATGCATCCAATGCCGAGAGAGACCTTGCATAGCAACTGGGAGAATTTGTGGTGGGGAGCAAAGCGGAGCGCGCCCCCTCCCAAGCAGCAGCCCGAGAGTTAGACGTAGGCTCCCAAGGAAATCTCTTTACTGGGGCCGGATTTGGACGAGTCTGGATCGACTACCAGTGTCGATCACTTCCCGAGATGCGTCCAAAACATACCCCCGTTCCGAGACGGCAAGAGAGCCCACTACTAACAGTCGAGTGACCCAGGCGGAGTAGGGTGTAAACAAAACCAACCCAAAGCTACACAAAGGCTTCCCCCTTACTAGACCCCGACATGGACGACTTTGGAAAGGCTACCAGTGCCGATCCGTTTTACGCAATGCATCCAATGCCGAGACGACGCTGAGAGAGACCTTGCATAGCAATTGGGAGAAGTTGTGTTGGGGAGAAAAACGGAGCGCACCCTCCCAAGCAAATCCGAGAGTTAGACAGAGGCTCCCAAAGAAATCTCTTTACTGAGGCCGGATTTGGACGAAGCTGTGGATCGGCTACCGGTGCCGATCACTTCCCGAGATGCGTCCAAAACATACCCCCGTTCCGAGACGGCAAGAGAGAGCCCACGCATAACAGTCGAGTGTGTCCCAGGCGGGGGTCCTCGGTGTATACAAAAACAACCCAAGCGCTGCACAAAGGCTCCCTCCTCCCTTACTAGACCCCGACATGGACGATTTTGGAAAGGCTACCAGTGCCGATCCATTCTACGCAATGCATCCAATGCCGAGACCTTTCCGAGACGCCGAGAGAGACGTTGCATAGCAACTAGGAGAATTTGTGGTGGGGAGCAAAACGGAGCGCGCACCCTACCAAGCAGCAGCCCGAGAGTTAGACGTAGGCTCCCAAGGAAATCTCTTTACTGGGGCGGTTGGACAGTCACGGATGTTCACAGTGCAAGTCACTTCCCTAGATCGTCCAAACATACCCCGTTCGAGGCGGCAAGAGCCCACGCCTGTAACAGTCGAGGTGACCCGGTAGTCGGGTGTAAACTCGAAACCAGCAAAAAGCTACACAAGGCTCCCCATACTAGACCCGACATGGAGCGACTTTGGAAAGGCTACCCGGTGCCGATCCGTTTTCACATAATGCATCCAATGCGAGAGACCGTCGAGGCGACACCAAAGAGAGACCTTGCGCCAGCAATTGGAAAGTTGTGTCGGGGAGAAAAACGGAGCGCCCCCTCCCTAGCAATCCAAGAGTTAGACAGAGGCTCCCAAAGAAATCTCTTTACTGAGGCCGGACTTGGACGAAACTGGATCGGCTACCAGTGCCGATCACTTCCTGAGATGCGTCCAAACCATACCCCGTTCCGAGACGGCAAGAGAGAGCCCACGCATAACAGTCGAGTGTCACAGGCGGGGGTCTTAGGTGTATACAAAAACAACGCAAAAGCTACACAAAGGCTCCCCCCTACTAGACCCCGACATGGACGGCTTTGGAAAGGGCTACCAGTGCCGATCCGTTTTACGCAAAGCATCCAATGCCAAGGCCGTTCTGAGACGCTGAGAGAGACCGTGCGTAGCAATTGGGAGATTTAGCGGTGGGGACCTAAATGGAGCGCACCCTCCCAAGCAAATCGAGAGTTAGACAGGGGCTCCCAAGAAATCTCTTTACTGAGGCCGGATTTGGACGAGTCTGGATCGGCTACCAGTGCCGATCACTTCCTGAGATGCGTCCAAAACATACCCCCGTTCCGAGACGGCAAAAGAGCCCACGCATAACAGACGAGTGACCCAGGCGGGGAGTCGGATGTAAACAAAAACAACCCAAAGGCTACACAGAGGCTCCCTCGCTTACTAAGCCCCGACATGGGCGACCTTGGAAAGGCTACCAGTGCCGATCCGTTTTACGCAATGCATCCAATGCCGAGACCGTTCCGAGACGACGCCGAGAGAGACCTTGCATAGCAATTGGGAGAATTTGTGTTGGGAAGCAAAACGGAGCGCACCCTCCCAAGCAGCCCGAGAGTTAGGCAGAGGCTCCCAAGATATCTCTTTACTGAGGCCGGATTTGGACGAGTCTGGATCGGCTACCAGTGCCGATCACTTCCCGAGATGCGTCCAAAACATACCCCCTTTTTCGAGACGGCAAAAGAGCCCACGCATAACAGACGAGTGACCCAGGCGGAGTCGGATGTAAACAAAAACAACCCAAAAGCTACACAAAGGCTCCCTCGCTTACTAGGCCCCGACATGGGCGACCTTGGAAAGGCTACAGTCGTCCGTTTCACCAATGCATCCAATAGAGACCGTTAGAGGCGGCCCAGAGACCTTGCATAGCAGTTGGGAGAATTTGTGTTGGGAAGCAAAACGGGGCGCACCCTCCCAAGCAGCCCGAGAGTTAGACAGAGGCTCCCAAGATATCTCTTCACTGGGGGCGGATTTGGGCGAATCTGGATCGGCTACCAGTGCCGATCACTTCCCGAGATGCGTCCAAAACATACCCCCATTCCGAGACGGCAAAAGAGCCCACGCATAACAGTCGAGTGACCCAGGCGGAGTCGGATGTAAACAAAACAACCCAAAAGCTACACAAAGGCTCCCTCGCTTACTAGGCCCCGACATGGATGACCGTGGAAAGGCTACCATTGCCGATCCGTTTTACGCAATGCATCCAATGCCGAGACCGTTCCAAGACGACGCAGAGAGAGACCTTGCATAGCAATTGGGAGAATTTGTGTTGAAAAGCAAAACGGAGCGCACCCTCCCAAGCAGCCCGAGAGTTAGACAGAGGCTCCCCAAGATATCTCTTTACTGGGGGCGGATTTGGACGAATCTGGATGGGCTACCAGTGCCGATCACTTCCCGAGATGCGTCCAAAACCAAAACCCGTTCCGAGACGGCAAGACAGCCCACGCATAACAGTCGAGCATCCCAGGCGGGAGTCGGGTGTAAACAAAAACAACCCAAAAGCTACACAGAGGCTCCCTTACTAGACCTCGACATGGGCGGCTTTGGAAAGGCTACCAGTGCCGATCCGTTTTACGCAAAGCATCCAATGCCGAGGCCGTTCTGAGACGCCGAGAGAGACCATGCATAGCAATTGGGAGAATTCGCGGTGGGGAGCAAAATGGAGCACACCCTCCCAAGCAGGCCCGAGAGTTAGACAGAGGCTCATAAGAAATCTCTTCAGCAGAGATCGCAGTTTTGGGCGAATTACGGATCGGCTACCGGTCGTCCGCTACTGAATTCATCAAAACATGGCCGTTCGAGGGCGGCAGAGAGCGCATAGCGGTCCGAGTGTCACAAAGGCGGAGTCGATTGGATTTGGTATAGAACAAACCCGGTAAGCGAGGAAATCCAGTTCATCGTGAGTACCGACCGAAATCCTTACTGGGGCACGACATGGGCGAGTTTGGAGCGGCTACCAGTGCCGCTCGAGTTGCGTCCGATGCCGAGTCCGTTCTAGGATAGCGACGAAGCCACCGCATAGCAAATCCGGTGTCCTGGTGCGCTCCGTTTTTAAGGGAGCGGCTTGCGGACTGTCCCTAAGTCCGATACGGGACATCCAACTCCGAAAATGGGTCAAAACCGAGATGACAAGAAATCGGATCCATACGCGGAGTACCCGACGAAATCCCTTACTTGGCCACGACATGGGCGAGTTTGGAGCGGCGACCAGTGCCGCTCGTGTTCCCGAGGTGCGTCCGATGCCAAGGCCGTTCTAGGGCGGCGACGAAGCCCACCGAATACCAATCCGAAGTCCTGGTGCACTCCTTTTTTAAGGGAGCGGCTTGCGGGACATCCAATTCCGAGTATGCAGGAAACCGGATTCCTATGCGGAGTACCCGACGAAATCCCTTACTTGGCCACGACATGGACGAGTTTGGAACGGCTACGAGTGCCGCCCGTGTTCCCGAGGTGCGTCCGATGACGAGACCGTTCTAAGACGGCGACGATTTCAACGCATAGCAATCCGGTGTCCTGCATGCATTCTATCGGGGCGACATGCGTGCCCCCTCAAGCGTGACCGTGATCCTGCACGATTAAAACGGGGATGGATTCGGCGGTCGGTTTTAATCGTGCAGCATTACTGTCACGCTTGAGGGGCCACGCAAGGGGGGGCACTAGAATGCCACATACCCCCCATATAAGCTATTTGTCCGAATCCCAGGCATCGGTAGGATGACGCCGAGAGAGAACCAAGCCCCCAGATTTCCGACTTTTCACCCAAGCCGTGGGCATTCGAAATTTGGTCGTCCAAGTCAACCCAAATGCTAGACGGGGGCTCCCGAGTCATCCCTTACTAGGTCTCAGCAGAGTTGGGAGCGGCTACCAGTGCCGATCCCTATTCCGAGCCTGCATCCGATACCGAGACCATTCAGAGAAGGCGAGAGAGAGCCCCCGCATAGCAATCTGGTGTCATGGGCGGGGACCTGCAATGCCTCCTAAGCCTGACTCGTGTTGGTGCACGATGGATAAACCGAGAGACAAATCCATCCGTTCGTACACCAACACCATCGCGCTCGAGGGGCACGCAGGATGGGGAGCTTTCGACTGGCTTACCCCCCTTGGTGCACTCCTTTTTTGGGGAGCGACTTGCGGACTGTTCCTAAGTCCGTTCCGAGACATCCAACTCCGAGTAAGATGGCTGGCTCCTGAAGAGCAAATCGGCAATACTAGCCGTTCCTTTCGTGCGCCTCGGCCTTCAATGCGCAGGGGTGTATGGGATTCGAGTGTCGGTCCCGGGCATTGCGCCCCAGGAACACCGGATGACCCTCGAATCCCATCCAACTCAACGCGTATGGCAACCTTAGCGTCGAATCCGAGTTGGTCCTCGAGCCCTTTCACTGCATGTGCGCCCAGAATATTCTGTGTTACACTACAGTCCATTCGAAACTCGACCTCGGCCGGCTTGGTGCGCCCCATTTCTGGTGCGACTTGGTGCACTCCTTGTTAGGGGAGCGTCTTACGGACTGTTCCTAAGTCCGTCCCGGGACGTACATCCAACTCAGAGAATGTCATTTCACGCAGGACATCGGATTCCTATGCGGTGTACCCAGACGAAATCCCTTACTTGGCCACGACATGGACGAATTTGGAGCGGCTACCAGTGCCGATCGTATTCCCGAGGTGCGTCCGATGCCGAGACCGTTCTAGGATGGCGGCGGAACCACCGCCGCGACATTCCAATGTCACCACTTTAATCCATTTCAATTCGAGAATGTCTCACATGAGGACATCAGTTCCCATCTGGAGAATGCAGCGGGCCAATCCTTAGCAGTCGACTGGAACTGGTTTGGGTAAAAGCTACCGATCAGCAGCTCGTGTTCAGTGGATTTAGATGTCGAGACCGTTCTGAAAGCTATGACGTGGCGCCGCATAACAATCCCTATGTCTTCGCATCCACCACATCGGAGCCTGCGTCCCCATAAAGCGTGAGGCATTGATGTTGCCGCGATTAAAATAACCGTCGAATCCATGGATTCGAGCGGCTATCCTTGGTCCGCTTGAGAGACCCGCGGTGCGGGGAATGGTGCATACTATATAAGCTATTTGTCCGAATCCCAGGCATCGGTAGGATGACGCCGAGAGAGGACCAAGCCCCCCGATATCCGACTTTTCACCCAAGCCGTGGGCATTCGAAATTTTGGTGCGCCTCGGCCTTCGATGCGCGGGGGATGTATGTGATTCGAGTGTCGGTCCCGGGCATTGCGCCCCAGGAACACCGGATGACACTCGAGTCACATCCAACCCAACGCGTATGGCAACCTTGGCGTCGAATCCGAGTTGGCCCTCGAGCCCTTTCACTGCTTGTGCCTCCAGAATAATCTGGGTTGCACTACAGTCCATTCGAAACTCGACCTCGGCTCGGCTTGGTGCGCCCCATTTCCGGTGCGACTTGGTGCCCGCCTTGTTAG
>VCHN02001235.1:0-24096 GCA_007115665.2 Sequoiadendron giganteum
ATTGGATGATTGAAGGAAATACAGGAAATCTTTGGAGGAGGCTTGCATCAAAAATTCATCTTTCCTGTAGCTTCTTGAGCCAGGTTTTCTTCTGTGTCTTTATTGTTCTTGATTGTTTTTAAAATAGTAGTGATTAAAGATTCGTTTGTTAAATCTATTTTAGAAAATAAATTTGTTGTTAGAAGAAAAGAATCAAATAAATTCACAGCTTTTGTTTGGTGAAAATTGTGAAAACCTCAATTGAATTTAATTTGTTTGAGGAAATCGATTATTTTGTTTTGGATTCAAACATAGAGATTGAGCAATGTTTTTAG
Organism: Sequoiadendron giganteum; assembly: GCA_007115665.2. Classification (NCBI taxonomy): domain Eukaryota; kingdom Viridiplantae; phylum Streptophyta; class Pinopsida; order Cupressales; family Cupressaceae; genus Sequoiadendron; species Sequoiadendron giganteum. The sequence continues at coordinate 315 of VCHN02001235.1, forward strand.
AATGTTTTTAGAAAATGAAACCCTCTGTTTATTATTCAAAATCGGATTTTAAAATCTGCATGGTAGTTATATTTTTCATGGTAAAATGGTTTGTTGCGTCGCGTATAACTCCACTTACACAAACTGGGTTGTCAGGAAATTTAAAGGGTTTTTGCACCTTGGAATTTCTTACCCCTGTAAAACAATCGCAAATACCCAGATTGTAGTTTTTGAGTTATGCTTGAAACACAAGACTGCTGTTAAGTTATTTTCCCATGGCTGCTCTAATAATAAAATAATAATAAATTGATATTTATAAATATTAATATTTTATGTATTGTTATTATAATATTAAAATATTATTTAATAATATTTTATATTATAATTTATAATACTAAAGTATTATATTTATTTATATTATTTTAAATAAATTTGTATATTATGAATTGGTGGAAAGTAAAATTACATAAGCGTTTGGGAAGTATTGTTTATTATGATATGTTAAAGTTGATTGAAGAGTTTAAATATTTGATTTAAAGAATGCATAATTTAAGATTTAATTGTAAAATTTAAATTAATGTGTAAAAGGTCCAATTATTAATTTGATTTAATTGGAAAAATATATATATGATATTGGGTTATAGTCCAAATATTGATCTTATTTTAACACAATAAGTTATGGAAGAGACCAAATGTTAATTTGATTAATTTTATAATGATTTAATTTACAAGGGCAATTGATTATTTAATTTAAAGCGAAATGTTTGAGTTATAGTTAAAAATACTTATTTTGTTATGAGCAATTAGAGAATTAAATATTAGTGTAATTTCTCCCCTATTTGAAAAGATGAATTCTTAATTCAGTTTTATTGATATAATGAATTAAGTAATGAATTGTAGAAATTAGAAGAGTTAGTTGTGTATCTGAAAGAAATATTTTTATTGGAACTGATTAGTATGCATAATTCAGTTTAATAGGAAAAAAGGTATTTTATATTAAATAATTAAATCATTTGAGTTAGTTGGAAAACAAAAGGAATCCAATTAATAGAGAACTGATGTTAGTTTTAGAAGTAAACATTGAAATTGATTTAAATTGTTTAAATTAGTATTTCTTGTATTTGTAGATTGAAGATACTTGTTTAATTATTTCAATTAAGTTGAAAGAGCAAAAGTTTTATATTATTGGGAATAGAGATTTTAAAGGATAAAATTAGAATGTGTGGTATAGATTTTGGATAAAAAAATTTCAATATAGTATTTGCAATAGTTTATGTTGTATTAGATGTAAATTTAGGAACTAATTATATTGGAAAAGACAAATATTTGTTTTGTTCATTTATTTCCATAGAGCAATTTTAATCATTGTGATTGGAATATTAAAGAATATATATAATTAAGTTATTAATATATATATTTGGTGTATACATAATATGGAACATAAATATACATATATTAAGCATAAATTCATTATCGTATTTTATTTTAATAAGAAGTATGCAATATATTATTGAATAGAGATTTAAAATGAATTGATTAGTGTATATGGGTAAATGGATCGAGAAACGATATTTATTATATTAAAGTGATTGAATGTTCTAAATAGAAAATTGAATGAGATGTAAGATTTGGTTAAGAAATGGAAAGAGTTACTTGCATGATTTTGTGTCGATTTAAAGGTAAATTAAGAAGTTGTTTATATTGATGAGGCAAATGGCTATTTTAATTTATTATATTTCAAGTAGAGCAATTAATTTATTGTGAATGAAATATGAAGGAGATATGGATTTAGTATATCAAAAAAAAAATAATGCTCTTGTGATTGCCTTAAATGTTCTAGTTCTCTGTATTTCGTAAGGGGATGTAAGTTCAAATTGTTTAAGATTTCTTATAATGGAAATAGAAATATGGGTATATGATTATTTGAGTTAACCCTGTAAGTGTGTCTTTGACCTTGTTAATGTTACCTATTGAATGAATATGGGTTTAAGAAATCCAAATATTAGATTTGATTAATGACTTGAATGCTTTTGTTGCTATGAAGTTAAGTTGCATTGTGGGTTTTGGGATCTAGTGTTAGTCCTAAATTAGAAGTCTTCCAGAAGAACTTAGAGGATAAGGGTTGTTGAATCTTTATGCCATCTAGTTGTTTTCCCTTGTGTAGTGTATGGTTTCTTTCAGTTATTACCTGGTTTTCATGAACGGGGATGTTTTGTACATCCTAAAAAGGAGTGGACTTTGTGTTTTGTTGCCTCCAAAATGTTTGGAGTGAGTTCTTATATTTGTTTCCTCCTTGAGATGGAGTGGTTATGATTCTTAGGTTGTATGCTCTTGAGATTCCCTTGGTGATTGGTATTTGTATACATGTATTGTTCTCTGAACATACTTGGTTGATTTTATGTCTGGAAGCAAAGTGACCTATGTCAGTGATATTAGTGTTGTACCTAAGTTGTACTCGTTTGGTTCATTTGTTTGGTTATGTCAGTATGAGTCTATCTTGGGTTAGTGATTGTAGATCTTTGTCCATGTTATGTGGTTACTATCTCCTAGCATGGGGGGTGGGCCTTCGGGTACCACATGGTTGGGTGGAACATGCTCCAAAACCGTTGGGTCCCCCTTGATCTTTAGTTCATGGAGGCGAGACATCCAGATGGACAGCTCGTGGTTCTTATTGTATTTTTTTTGCATTGTAATATTTCAGATTGTATAAGTTATTTTATCCCTCTTATGTTTATGAGGTGAGATTATGTAATTGTTATACTTTTGTACTATTGTCTCATTTTGGGAATGAGGGATGTAACTATTGGATTAAGTTAATGTTTATGAGATTGTATCTTGAATGTTCATCTTGTTATGTTATGTGGTATCCTTATGATGTATGAGGTTTATTTCATAAAATATTTATTGCTATGGTTTATGTAAGATGTATGTGTGGGTTTAAGTAATCCTAACCTTGTAGCCTTAGAGGTTGTTAATTAGTAAGTGAATGTGTATGTTAATTACACTTTAAAAAAAATTGGTTCCTTAGAAATTAAATTAGGCCAACTTCCTTTAAGGAGGATTACTTGGCGGGGGCATTACACTTTTGCTAATCTATATCTTAAAATCTTCTTTGTAATTCTATAATTGATGGATAATGCTATTTATCAATGTAAGAGAATAGGTGACAAGGTTTGACTATTATGTAATTTCTAGGGTTGATTCTTAGTATAGTTAGAAATATACATGAATCATGACTTATCTATTTATTTAGAGGAGTGGCAAATTCACCACATTTCTTTCTAGGATTCTCTAGCTTTAAAGTAAATTATCTATGTATATAAAGCTCAGTGTGTACAACTATCTCAAATATAAGAAGCATAAATTGGCCATTTTCCAAAAGTAAAATCTATCTAGCTACAAAATGAGGGAATGTTGTTCCATAGCAAATGCCCCGATGTCCATGACAACCATCATAGGCAAGAATGTTGATTTTATAGTCCCTCTTAAATTGATTTGCATTGAAATGAAATATTGATTTACTTTTGTTAATGATTTTTTTTTAATTTGTGGCAATTTGTGTATAGATTCTAAATGAAACCTTCATAATATTCATAACTTAAACTTTTTATACACAATGTCAAGTTAATTATAAGAACACATAAAATTATTTATAAGCAAATTAAATTTTTTAACAATTTCATAAAATATAATTGAAATTTAACTATAAATGGTATAGAGTTTCAATTTGTTATATCTCTCTCATATATCAACATTGATAAATTTGAAAATATTTTAAATTATATAATTTCAAAACGAAATGAATGAATTTATAGAAGATTAGTTTTATTAAAGTGATAGAATCTAATCCCAATACTAACACTAATTATAAGTCTAACCATAATGCCAACCCTAAAACTAACACTAATTAACTTCAAACCTAACGCTAATGTTATATCCAACCCTAAACATAACTATGATTCTAAAACTAACATTAATGAAACCCTAATTGATCCATAACCCTAACCCTAATACTAACCCCTGCCTCAATTGAACCCTAACACTAACCCCAAGCTTTATCATAAAACCTTAATCTTTATTCCAACCCCAACCCTAATCCTAATTCAACCCTATACCTAATTTTATTAAAGTCTAACCCTATTTGAACCTTAAACTTAATTGAACATTGTTAGGGTTAGCGTTCAATTAAGGTTAGGGTTGAATTATGGTTATGATTAGGGTCAAAATTCAAATAGGATTGGGGTTAGGGTTAGGGTTCTATTAGGATTAGGTTTAAAGTTTCATAGTTATAAATTTTATTAGAGATTAGTAGATTAAAATTTATAGTATTAAAAGATAATTTTTAATAAATAAATATATCAAAAGAAAAATAAAATAAATAGACATTTTTTAAAAATAATTTCACTTTTTATGTTTACTCATTAAGTTGTATATTTTTTACAATCACATTTTTTACTTTAGATGTTTGTTTATCAAATATGAAGATGCATTAAAAATATATTAGAAATATTGTTCTTTATATTATAACATTTAAGACATTAAATTAACATAGAATAATTCCACAATGCCACTTAATCAATCAACAAAAATTTAATCATTAGTAATTGCACCATTATTCTTATATCTTTTATATTAACAAATAAACATTGAAAATAAATTTATTTTTTATATTATAACATTCATAACTTAAACCTTTTATACACAATGTCAAGTTAATTATAAAAACATATAAAATTATTTCTAAGCAACTTAAATTTTTTAACAATTTAATAAATAAGAAAATTTAATAAGAATTATAGATAAATTTATGAAACATAGATTTACTTATCACTAAAAAATAATAAGGGTTCATTCACTAACTTCACTAATATTCATTCACTAACTTCACTAATGTTCATTCAATAAGGGTTTAATTAGGCTTAGGGTTAAATTATAGTTTGGGTTGGAGTTAGGGTTCAAGTAAGATAAGGAGTATTATTTGTTTAGTGTGAGGGTTCAATAATAGTTATTTAGGGTTATGATACAATCAGGGTTAGGTTTCAATTAAGGTTAGGAATGAATTAGGTTTAGGGTTCAGTTAGCATTTAATTAGGGTTAGGGTTCAATTACAACTATGATTAGGATTAGCATTTAATTAGTGTTGAGTTATGGTTAGAATAAGACTTCAATTAGGTTGCAATAGATGCCTCAATAATGATAACTCTAGGCGTATTTATATATTAATATGTAATATATGTATGCTTCAATTGGGGTTAAGGTTCAATTGATTAAAAATAGGCACCTTGAGAAGGATATCTCTCGGCGTACTTTACATATATTTGTAAAATATAGGTATGCTAATTATCATACATTATTAGAATGAATATTTCCTCACATTATTAAAAATATAATATTTTTACTATACATACCATAAATTGTAAAACTTATCTCTTAAATCTATCAAAATCTAATTTAGAAATTTGAAACGTGCCGATTTGTTTAAATAGACATAGTGATGATTTGCCCGCCAGAAGTTTGTTTCTTTATCAGACCGTTGATTAACGTAAAATATATATGATTTTCTACCGTAAACTAGAGGTTAAGTCATAGTTTAACGGAGATACGAGTACAATATATACCCGTTAGATAACATTCTATGACTTATCCTCTTAAAATAGAAATATTCCCGTTAAGGAACTTCTGTTCTTTTTCTATCAGGAAATAAAGCAAATATTTGTAAAAGCTGGCCCTACAAAACACTATTTATAGTTGAGAACAATAATTCAGACAAGCAGATAAATTACAAGATGCAACTTAATGTACCTGAAGGATTGAAGTAAGAAGCCAAAACCTGTATATTTTGCAACAGTATTCAGCTCTGAGACCAGTTCAATAATGGATGCACTGCATGGTTTGCTTCAGAAATTCAATGCCCAAGAGCTCAATTGCCAGGATGCTTTGAATCTTATAACACTAAGTTTGGACGTTCCCACTTCTGCACTGCAAGAAGAAGGGATGAAATGCATAGGTGAGATATTCAGATCATGTAGACCTCCTGTCTGCCCTTCCTGTAACTCTGCTGAGAGTTGTACCTTCCGCTATTTGAACAATATGCACCACTGCAGATCCATTCAGCCTCGTTTTTTATGTCACAGCTGCCAAAAACATTTTACTGTGCGTGCCCGTGGATACACTCGTTCTGCCCAGAAGAAGATCTTCAACAAAACAAAGAGGAAGAGTCCATTCATACAAATGCCAATTGCAGGACAGAGAATGAGTTGTCTTATTAGAGAATGCATTCTAGAAGCTTTTCGGTCAAAGCAATGGTATCATAAGCCCACTTGCAATCAACCTATCTGCAGCCCACCTCAGTTTTATGCAGATTCATGTATTTCCAAGAACCAAGATCTATGTCTTAGGAATGGTCTACTGAATCCAAGTGAAATTGATAATGATTGTTTTAGTGTTGATGATTTTTCAATCTTTGGGTGGGACCCATTTGTAGCTGCATCTCCCAATCACAACAACAATGTTTCTGCAATACCATCTAATGCAGAACCCATTCAGACTAATCCACAGATAGGTTGGTATAATATGACAGATCAGGCAGGTAGTGAAGTTGAGAAAAACAACTCAATATCTTCTGGATTGGGGGAGAGATATGAAAGAGAGGAGGTTGAAGCAGAAAAAAACACGTCTAAATTCATTGATTGCTTTGATGCAGAAGAGATAGGCTCAGCACTGCAACTTTTAAACAATAAAAGCGGAGTGGATTTTGACTGGGAAAATGACAATACCATTTGGCTGCCAGAGTTTTGATGTAGTCCATTTCTTGGCAAGCTCTGTATGTTCAGATATTATTCACAATGGGTATTAACTACGTTCTAATTTTTTATTTAGATCTTGGACAGCCAGATCCCAACATGGGCTTTATTGTAATTATGTCCAAGCATATAAATTCTCTATGTGTTCAACTGATGTTTAGTTTTTTCTTTGTAATGTATTAGCAATAATACTTTTGTTTTCAGCCATCTGTTCTAAAATTTAGCTGTGAATGGTATAAATTATGAGTTTGTAGATGCTGTTCTCTGCTCAAGTTTTAGTTTCCACCGAAGGCTGTACTTCTTTTGTTGCATGAAAGAATTTTAATGCTATCTATTAGATCGAACAATCCAAAAGATCCAGAATCCTGGTTATATATATAAATTTAGATGGAAAGGGAAAGAATGCACACAGATTTTCTATAAACTGCGAGCTCATTGGAATGCAATTCAAGCTCTCTTAGATATAAATTCTATGCTAAGTCGATTGTAACAGATCTTTAAAGCAAATTTTTTTTTTTTTTGGGTTATGAAAAGAGACGGCGCAAATTGCCAAAAGTGTGAAGATACAATTTCAACCCAGAGAGCTTCGAATGCATTCCCTAAAGCTCGAGTGTACGTCGTTCCATAAAATATTTTTAAGAATAAGTTTTCGGGAACTTTAGGCGATTCGATCTTGTATTAGATCTAAGAAGTAAAGTTCATATCGTTTTGCTTTCTTTTTTCTTTTTTCTTTTTATTTCTATGACATGAAAAAACTCATTATCAAATTATTTATAATTGTGCAAATTTCACTATTTAAACACAATCCATGCACTAATTTTAAGATAATTATTTTCTATTATAAATCTAAAAAGTAGAATTCATAACGTTTTGTTTTGTTTTGTTTTTGTTTTTTGACATGAGACAAATCATTATCAATTTTTTTATAACTATGCAAATTTCACTATTTGAACACAATTTTATGTATATAGCTATGTTATCCTATATATGCATACCACCATACCTCAACCTATTTGTTTGTTAATCATGCCCATACATGCACTAATTCTAAGATAGTTATTTTCTATCATGATCCAACTTGTATCTATGATTATGAAGTTATCCTTGTGAAAGTGAATTGACCCACCTAATTTCATAAATTCAAAATTGGCTAGCTACCCAGATTATCTTTCCCACCTAAAGTCAACAAAATATATTTTTACAAAGTTTGATATCATGTGCTAGTATTTAAAGACATTCAAGACATTCACTTGTATTTATTTACAACATCCAAACATAACATCTCATTATACCTATATCTCATTCTAGAGCATTAAATGAACAATTAATAATAAAAAATATGTAGTTGGTGCTTAAAAGGTGTAAAGAATTTTCATCTAATGTCTTGCTTGCAATCTTTTTGATATTGATTCAATTGTTAAATCAACTTCTATATATGATTTGAGATAACACTCATAATTTTCCTTGTCATATACAAAGTAAAAAGTCATGTGAATAAAAACTACTCTAATTCTAACCAATAGAACACCATAAAATATTTTGATTTGTTAGATTTGTTAGAAAATTAGAACTCTTAATCATTATTCTATAACCCCGAACAAATATGTCCTCAAATAAAGTGAACATCAAGAATGTCCAACACCTCTATCAAATTGATCATAGAGTTAAGTCATCTTACACTACTCATTTATTATGATAATCATAAAATTGTATAATTATCAAATTTGTTATTTAATAGACCATTCCATTCTAGGATGATTGGATTATTGTGTGCTTATATTCATGCATTCCATTAGATTGGTCGAGACTAACTTCATAAAAAGGATCATTTCTTTTAGGGATTTGGGATCTTATCTTTTCCCACTAAAATTCCAATTCCATCATATTTTTTTTGATTTGAATGCACTCCTCCAAGCTCTCTAAAATCTAAATCCTCTATATGATGTTTAGTCAGTGCGGGGAGTTTTTCCATAGGGGAAGTCAATTGGACTAGATCTTTAGAGAAAAAATTATTTTTATTATGGAAATAGATGACACAAATTTCAAAATTCTAAGGTGCTAGTTTAGGAAATTCGATCTTGTATCTCAAATCACCTGCTTCTAAACAAGCCTACTTCATTTTTCATTTTTTTAAAGTCTTGAACCAAAATCATTATCTAATTGCCGTACAGTTGCACAAATTTCCTTGTTAAAATATTGTATGAGATGGTGCATATACATTCTAGTTTTTTTATTGTATCTATTAAATACTGCATCAGGTAAATTCACCATCAGTAATTCACTATCAAAAAATTCACCCTCAACAATTCACCGTGGAAAAATTCACTGTCATGAGGAAAATTCACCACCAGCAATTTACCGCCACAAATTTTTTTCCAAAATTCACCGCAAATTTTTAATGTGATGAATTTTTTACGACGACGAATTGCTGGTGGTGAATTTTCCTTCAGATGAATTTGTCATGACGGTGAATTTTCCAACAGCAAATTGTTGGTGGTGAATTGCTGGCGGTGAAATTTCCTGGAGCCATTAAATACATGTTCAAGAGTAGGGTAGAGGATATTGTAATGTTGTGTCTATAAAATCATACTATAGTTTTAAATCATTTTCAATTTTTTATAGTAACTTATTTGGCAAGGAATCTATTAAAATCTATTAACTATTAATTTTTTAGATTCGTATTATGAAATATGATGTCATATCAGCATACTTTTTGTTCAAGTATTCAAAAGGATCCCAAAAAGGAAAGACCCATAATTATGCATTAAATTGTATGTTGTTTGTTCCCTATATTGACATCACATCATTTGTTCCTATTTAAATTTAAAGAACATATTTCATTCAATTATAAGTATTCATAATCAACACTAATAACTTGAAAGTCACAACTACTAGTTTTATATCTACTATTAAAAATATTGAACATTAAATCAACAAATACTATTAGAACTATTGGAACATGATCAATTTCTCAATCCCCTCCCTAGAATAATTATGGAAATGGGATTCCCTTAGAATGTAGAAGATGTTTTAAAATAGGTCATGCTGCTGCACAATATGGTTGCGAGAAAAAAGTCATGAAGGCTACATGGTAGAAAGGTGCTTCTCAGCAACATTATACGATTGAGAAGAAAGTTGAGCAACCTAGGAGTTTTTCTGAGGTGGTTGCTTTGGAATCATAGGGCCTTGGGGCATCCTCTCCGGATGTATCTAATGGATGGGTTGTTGATTCTATGCAAGACTACAATGTTGAAACCCCTAAAGAGAAAGAGATTGGGCCTATGGCTGCCACATTTGGTGATAGTGCTTCGGCTATCATTTTGGGTGTCTCTCTTGATTTGGCCACGCCTGCAGGGAGGAACACAAATCAAATCTCTAAGACAGCGGCTATAGGCATTCTTCTTCAGGATAATGGTGTGTTGGCTTGGCTTGATAAGGCAACACAAGTGGAAGAGGGTTGGATTACTGTAAAGGGCAAGAAAGAAAAGTCATCTAAGCCTCCTTTTGACATGACTCTCTAATCCCACAAGAGTAATTCTAAATTTAAATCTTGAAGGTTCTTGATTGGGGGTTGGTTTTTGGCTGGCTGTTGGCTTTTTTTCTTATGGCTTTCTAGTTGGTTGTGGTTCTTTGGCCTTCATTGCCTTTTTATCCTTGGTTGTTTATGATTTCTTGTCTTGATGTTTAGACAACCCTCTGGTTGAGGGTTCCAGATCCATTCAAAATATATTTGTAAAGGGTTTCAGGCCCCCTTCAAAACCTACTTTTTCCTTTATCAAAAACATCTCTATAAATTATTTTTTTGATAATGATTTTAAAAAATGTTTACAGATATTTAATATGATGGTAAATTATTGTGAGTTGATTTGGAAGTTAATACCTTGCTCAATTTAATATAATCATATTATACTTTTTGAAATATATAAAATTCTAATCAGAAATACATCATTCAATTAAAAAGAGAATCAACAAGATATTAACAATAATATTTTTACTATTTTCTTAAAAAAGGTAAAAAAAAATTACCTGAAGCTATAAACCAATGACGTCATAAACATGGGACCTCATCCCCAATATAGACAATCAACAATAAAACCCTAGTGGGATTTAAACCTTGATGTCAATAACAACAACACCAAAACTAACCATCATAGTGTCAAAATAAATTACTATTATAAAACTCAATAAAATATTTTAAAACTTTTTAATTATATAAAGGTTATTGTTTTTGAAAATTTAAATAGCATTTACGGGGCACTGTACCACTCACAACGAGCCACTAGGGCCAAAAAAGGATTAAACATAAATAGTAAACATTAACAGAAAAGAAAAAACCAGAGATAGCCCAGCGACAACACACCAATAGCCGAAAAAAAGCCGACAGACCAGCAATAGGAGTAGCTAACTAGCCTCATCCCAGTTCTTGATTAAGAGGTCGATCGCCTCATCACCCACCCACTCCTTATTTTCCTAGCTATTATTCCCCTCAAATTCCTCTTTTATGAGTTTTGACAGTGCACTAGTAACAAAGTGGCTCAGTTTCATTGTGAAGTGGGTCAAGCCCCTAAATCTTTTGTCCAGGGTGTTAAATCTCTTCACCAGCATGTCAGCATCTTCCCCAATATCCCTAGTCTCCTGAATCCCACTAGGCTCATTCACCAGCAGAGTGTGCGAGTCAAAACCGTGGCCAGGAATCTTGGTGTCCATCAAAGTAGGAAGGGGCCTCTCTCCCATGTCATCAATCTCATGATTAGACTCTTCCTCCTTATAGCCCTTGCTGTCAGACTACTCCACCTCCGAGTCCTCAATAATTAATCTCTTTTTGTTGTTCTTGGCCAGCCTCCCCGATCTCCTCCTAACACTTTCCCCACCAATCAACACCATGATCCCCACAACCGTATCCCCTATGGAATATTTCCCAATTGCATTCTTGCCCTTGCCCTCCTTAATAGTCGTGGCTTGCACACATTTCTCCTTACCTTTCTTCAGCTTAGTGACATTATCAGTTGTGCCAACTTGGGTGGCCTTTAGCTCACAGAGCCCTTCTACCGCACTGGCATGAGCCATGCCTAAACCACACTTAAGCTTTTTGGTGGCTAAATTGGTTTTGACACTCCCCATATTGTCAATCTGAGGAGGGCTCTTGGACTTAGTCGGGGAGATATGAATTGAGGAGATGGGTTCAATGTTCTCAACATGGATAGTAATGGCTTTAGGTGGACAAAGAGCAAGATGTAAGTGGTACAGGCAGACAATAAGCCCATGATGGAGTAGGAGAGGCGGGAGATCATCGAGATTATGACAAGCTGCCACATTACATTTGTCCACCAAGCTTTCCAAGTCCATAAGAAGGAAAAATGGAAAGCTAAGAAGCATTTTATGTTTGAGATGGTTAAGCAGAGGGAAATGATAGAAGAAACAAGTTTTGTACCTACCTTCCAGGGTCACATATTTTATCAAAGCCATGCAGACCATGTCCCATGACTTAGGGAGCTTAGCTCCTTCAAACCCTACCTGATTCCTGACTGGAGTCTCCTCACCTCTGAAGAACGCCTTAAGGCTTTTGTGGTCTGGCTTTTTGGTGTGTTCAGGTTATTTCTTCCCTTCGCACCTCAAGCCCATGGCCTACGCAATGACATCCTCACTAACTTCAAATGAAATTCCCCCAACAGAAACCCTTATGTCCTTCCAAGAACTAGCAAATTGACCCAAAAGAACAAGATCATGGCCAACCAGTCGTTCCATAAGCAGGGAAATTCCACCCTCCACACAAATGTGCCAGACAAGAGGGTTGTTTCAGAATTCCTCACAACTATTCTGCTCCATCCGCACATGATCTCCACCCATTCTGTCGGCTTGCTCAAGAAAACCATAGCGCTGTAACAAACACCAAAGCCAAACATTGTGAGCAAGTAAAGTAAAAGGATGATTAATGCAGGGATTACGGCTAATAATCCTCTCAAACCAATAACACGCGCGGAGGGGAAATATGCAATAGTGAGAAAAGAAATAACAATTAATGATTTTTTGATAATAGTGGAGGAGGCAGAAGTTGGCGGATAAGTAGGAAAGGCATGACATCCCATGCAGATAAAGCAACAAGCTAAATTTAGAAACCTGCCATAAAAAGCTGAAGCAACCACCAGCTAAGTTAGCCGGTGCGAAGCCACTAGAACACAACCAGTACTCATCATGAATGGTCCCATCATTATTAACACACTCACTTCTCCAAATGTAATTAGGAAATAAATCAAGTAACCCCATTCCCCAAAATGTGATACAAACAGTACCTTCATACACCCGAAAAAAAATCACGGCCTTCGAAATAACCCACATCATGTCACCAGATCTAAGCTTGATCACATCAATTAAGTTTCCTCCCTGCCATCTCATCATTATTTTATAAGCTATACCCAATCTCCAATCCCAAAGAATCAACACGTGGGTGCTCATTCCCCTACTCCACACCCGCTCATCTTTACCCGTAGCACTCCACCTGTTCTCCATACCAATATTGGCATTTATCCACCAACACACCCAAATAAACTAGTGGGCCCCCCAGTCAGTCCTTGTCATCCAAAAGTTACAAGTCATTATTAACCACGGAAGCCCTTTCCCGCTCTATCAAAACTTGAATGTTTGACGACAGTCTTTCCTTTTTCCTCCAACATCTAGCTGAGACCCACCCCGAGCCAAGATTCGCCAACACATTTGCCACACTATTGCCTTCTCTGTAAATATGAGACACTTTTTTATTTCTTAATTTGGACATAAGGAAGCTAACATCTATCAAAATATCTTTTGTGTTCCAACCAATGAATCTTTCCTTTTTCATAGCATCCGTCACCACCTTGGAATCTCCCTCAATATGGAGATTAACAATCCCTAGAGAAACAACAATTTTGAGTCCCATGAACAGCGCACGAGCCTCAGCAACAAGAGCCGACTGAACCCTGATGCCACCAGCAAACCCTACCACCATTTTCCCCAAAGAATCTCTTATAATCCCACCTATACTTGCCCTTCCTGGATTCCCTTTAGCAGCTCCATCAAAATTCATTTTAAACCATCCTAAATCCGGAGGCTCCAATTTGGTATTTCTCCTAGCTAAAAGTTTTCCATTGTCAAAAGCATTAGCATTTAAATCTTGGTGCCATTCCTTAGCCATTTTTATTTCAAAGTCCCTTGGCCCAAACTCCGAAAGTTTTCCATCAAAGAGGAAGATATTCTCCTCTATGAGCCGAACACCAATCCCAAACACCTCCTTGGGGCTCCGCTCAACATTCCTAAAGACCCGGTTATTCCTCTCCTTCCATAAACACCAACCTATGATAGGGGGGGTCTGTCTCCAAATTTCACTAACCAGAGGATGCAAAAAAGGCCCATTCCAACCCAAAATAAATGAAATGAGGTCCTTGCTCATAACCCACTGAATCTCAAGTTTCTCAATAGCCATCCCCCACACTTCAGTAGCATACGCGCAATGTAGTAAGAGGTGATTAACATTATCTTCCCCCTCTTTGCAGAGAAAACATCTATTGGGAAAGCATAATCCCTAGATTCTCAAATTGTCCTCGGTCAAAATCCTATTGTGGTAGGCCATCCACCAGAAGAAATTTATTTTAGGGATCATGCACCTATTCCAAACCATCCTCCAATGTTCCTCCACAGAACTATCATTAGTCAGTAGTTTGTAAGCGGATCTAACTGAGAGGTCCCCCTGTTTATCTAAAGCCCAAAAGAATTCATCCTCTCTATCATAGGAAGGAAATCTAAAACTAGAGAGTAACATATTGATGGATTTAGCAAGACAACTAAGAACCGAAAAGTGGGGGTAGCATAGGGATAGCTCTCTCCAAATCCTAGCACTAGTAGGGCCAGACACATAGTCACTGATATAAATCCCAAAGAATATTTGAGCAACACTCATCACTCCCCAGAAATTGGAACAAGCTAGAGAGAAATCTAAGAGCCAAGCATCTTCCCAAAATTTAATTTTGATCCCATTCCCCATTTTCCATTTTATCCATTTTCTTAGCAGGATTTGAATGCTGCAAATACTCCTCCAGATAACAGAACCAAGAGGGTGGGGTTCTGAAAGACAATCAATCAAAGGCCTGTTTTGAAGATACTTAGCATTCAGGATTTTGCACCAGTCCTTGGAGTTCCTTAATTGATCCCACCCAACCTTGGTAATCAGCGCCCTGTTAGAGGGAGCAATCTTCCTTATTCCAAGCGCCCCATAAATTTTAGCCCGAATAACGTTTTCCCATTTAACCAGGGCAATTTTCTTTTTCTCCTTAGCACCGGCCCAAAGAAAATTCATTTGAATTCTTTCTAACTTTTCCACTTTATACATGGGCATCCTAAAGATAGCCAGAAAGTAAGTGGGTGTACCTTGTATGGCCACAGTAAGGAGTTGTAATTTGCCAGCATGACTAAGTAAAGATCCCTTCCACCCAGCCAATTTCTTTTGAATCCTCTCCAAAATAGAGTTCCAAAATTCTGGTTGAACCTCCTTAACCATAAGTGGAAGCCCTAGATACACTGACGGGAGAGAATCACTGACACATCCAAGAATCGCCATCACCTTGTTTTCCAAAGTAGGAGAGCAATTGAAGAAGTAAATCTTACTCTTGTTGTAGTTGATGCACTGTCCAGAGCAGGAGGCATAGCTGTTAAGATAAGCTTTCCATTTCCTAGCTTCCACAACTGAGGCCTTCCCAAAAAGAAAAGTATCATCCATGAATTGTTGCACAACAATTGGGCAAAGAGAGGTAGCCGCTCTAACACCAGATATGGAGCCCTCTGACAACAGACTAGTAAAATTCCTACTAAGCACATTGGAAACCATAATAAAAAGGTAGGGGGAAAGAGGGTCTCCCTGCTTGAGCCCTCTACCACAAGAGAAAAAACCGCAGGGGGATCCATTAATCAGGACCGAGAACTTAACAATTCCAACACACTCCATAATGAGCTCAATGACCAGCCTGTAAAAGCCATACTTAGCTAGGACCTTTGGAATAAATTCCCATAGAACCTTGTCACAGGCTTTGGATATATCAAGTTTAAGTGCCATTCCCACATTATTACCTCTATCCATTGAGTGAAATAGTTCATGGGTAGTCAAAGCAGCATCAAGAATATGCCGACCCAGGACAAACCCCTTTTGAGTGTGGCTATTAATTTTATCAAGTAGAGGTTTGAGACGGTTAACAAGAATCTTAGAAAAGATCTTATAGATGGTGTTACATAGACTAATAGGCCAAAAGTCAGCCATAGAAAGTGGCTCACTAATCTTAGGTATAAGGGCAATGAAGTTGTGATTCATTTGTTTGAGAATCTTACCAAATTGAAAGAAGTCCCTAGCCGCAAGCACAAGGTCCCAGCCCACAGTATCCCAAAAAATTTGAAAGAACACAGGAGGGAACCCATCAGGTTTAGGAGCTTTGAATGCCCCCATGCTAAAAGTAGCCAACCGGACCTCTTCTATGGAAACACTCCTAAGAATGCCCAAGTTATCCTCCAGAGAGATGGACACAGGGAGGTCTTGGAGAACCAAACAATCCAGTGTCAAGTTGGGAAGCCTTGTAGGGGCCGAGAGAGCCTCCTTGAAATAATTAACCGCACAAGACTTAATAAGAGCTTGATCATAAATCACCTCCCCAGAGTTATTTATTAGTTTAGAAATTTGGTTCCTTTTTCGATGTTTGACAGTAGCTACGTGAAAAAAGGACGTGTTCCTATCTCCTTCTTTCAGCCATTGGGTCCTCGATTTTTGCTTCTAGAACACCTCCTCATTTTTTAGAACTTTTTTCCATTCCATTCTAACATCCTTTTCCTGATTATTAATCTGTTGACTGACATCTCCCTCATCCATATTCTTCTGTAGAATCTTTAACCTCCCCTCAATTTGTTTTTTCCTTTGAAAAACATCTCCAAACACATTCCTGATCCAACCTTTAACCATCAATTTAATATGCTTGAGTTTGTAACATAGCATGAACATAGGAGACCCTTGTACAGGGATATTCCACCATTCAACAATTTTCCTCTTGAAATTGGGGTGAGAGTTCCACATTATTTCAAAACGAAAGGGATAGGGCCCACTTGAAGGATGAATATTAGTAGTTAGTAGGAGAGGGTTATGATAAGAAACCATCCTAGGAAGAGCGACTAGGTTGGCTCCTAAGGTATTGGTCCAATGGGGAGAACAGAGGAAACGATCAAACCTAGCCTAAATCATATCAGCACTAGCCCTTCTATTAGACCAGGTAAAGTGCTATCCCCGAAGATCTATATCAATTAACCCCGAAGAACACAAAATTTTTTCCAGATTAGTCATGCTATCAGTGTAATCCAGGAGACCCCCACTTTTCTCAGATGGTAGCAAGGGAGAGTTGAAATCTCTAGCAACAAGCCACTGAACACCTTTATTCCTATTAATTTGAGTCACCATGTTTCTCCAAAGGAAATTCCTCGAGTTCCTCTGGTTGGGGGCATAAATATTAATTATAGACCAAACTTCTCCATTTACAAAGAGCAAAACCCCAATGCTATTTTTACAATGAAATAATTCCTGACCCTGAAAATCGGAAGGATTCCAAAGCACAGCCAACCCGCCCGAAGCTCCCTCAACATCACTATGAATAAAAGAAGCATTAGGCCAAATAAAGCTAACAACCTTCTCAAAATTAATCTTCATCATCTTAGTTTCTTGCAGGAGACAAACATCAATCTTATGCTCCACTATATAGTTCTTCAGTGCATGCTGTTTGTGCGAACTATTAAATCCCTGAATATTCCAAGACATAATCCTCATCTTTGACCTTTTTTTGAGGACACCTCTAATGTCTTCTACTTCCTCAGGGCAATCTCATTTTTTGTTTTACGCGTTCTGGTGGATCTCTACGAGGGCCTCCCAGGCTTGGAATCCCCACCCACATTTGCCTTCTTCTTCCTACCCTTCCTCTTCAATTTTCTCCAACTTTAAACATTCTAAGTTTTCAGTAGATCCTTCAACCAAACCAAAACATTGTTCCTCCCAAATTTCACCCTCTTCAATCAAATCCCCACAGGTCCCCAAAGTCAAGGACAGCGGATCAACAGCCGAAGAACCAGGGCCAAAACCCTCTTCAGAAGCCCCCATAGACAAAGTAGCGACAGCCGAGGAACCTGGATCCTGAGTCAATGAGACCTCCTGAGTGAAGGTTCCCAACACCAAAGAGCCACTAGGGTTCGAGACAGGGTGAGGAACACCAGGTGAGTGTGAACATGGAGGAAGCACAAGAGACTGAACCAAATTTGGGGGGACAATCTCTGAACCACCCAAAGGCCTCGAGGCATCCACCACCGGAATCTTGGGATCAGACGAAATCTTGGGGTCAGGCACATCCATAACCTCCGACTGACGATTTACAATCAGTGATAAGGTGCCCAAATTTGGCACACCTTTGGCAATAAACCACTACGTTATCGTAACAAACAGGATGTACCTAGTTTTCCAACTTGGAGCAAATCTTGATAGAGTTAGGAAGAACTTTATCTATGCAAATATTGATGCAGAAACGAGCAAATACTAACCTTGATTTAGATTTAGTGACAACATCCGAAGTAACGAACTGACCCAATGAATCACTGACAGCCTTGAATACGGCTTCATCCCAAAACTCAAGAGGTAAGCCTGGCAGTTGCACCCAAATAGGAGCCAACATGTTAAGGTCTATAGTAGGATCAAACCCAGGCTTCCACCTACACAAAGCAAGGCTATGCTTCCTATAAACCCATAGGCCCGATGACAAGGTATGCACCAAATCCTCAGCAACAACAAATTGAAAAAGAAAGAGACCGCCAACCATCGCGTGGACCTCCACACTGCCCTTAAGCCTCCATTTCATAGCCACCCACTTTCTAACCATATCCACCGTAGGATGATAGGAGAGGAATCTCCCCACCACCGCATTCTCCATAGAGGAAAGGATTCTGTCACTAACCGTATTAGGAATATCAAACACAACATCAACAAATGTGACTAGCTCAGGGGGGTGCAACAACGAGGAGGCTAGATACCCACTATTCAGAACACTCTTCCAACCGACAGCCGGAGGAAGCTCTACCGCCGGCACAAAAGGGACGCCCAGAGCCACCACATCCCGCAAAATGCCAGTAGGAGAAAGCACAGATCCCATAGAGGGGGTACCCACCAGAAACGTCCTCAAAGGAGGAGAGAACAGGTCCGGGGTGGGGGGTAGGGGACCCTTGGGTACCCCCATGACAGAGTCCACCATGCAAGCAGAAATTCAAACTTCAAATGAGCGGGAGTGGGCGCGGGAGCAGGAGCATTTTTATAAAGGTTATTGTTAATAGGATATTTATATATATATTTCCTAGTTACACTGAAAGGTGTAATATACAATAGCATCAAGGGGGGAGGAGTGGGATGCATGTAAAGGCTTTTTTGTTAAAGTTTTTTTAGGAAACTACTAAAATGGTCGACATACATTAGATAAATGATACATTGTAAATCTAGAACATTAATTATTAGGTTTTCGATCTAATAGTGGATATTTTTTTGGTCTCTCTTGCCCTAGAATGTAACTCTATTTTATGAGGGCATTGTATTATGGCTATGGTAGAGATAGTGATGTATTTTGAGAGTCCGATATCAATCATGTTGTCTCTTGATCTCTGGTGGTGATACTCCTGTAAGAAGCTTGCTCTACAATTATATTGCAATCTTTGTGATTTACTAAATAATATATTGGGAAAATTTTGGAGTGTGGGGTTTTTTCTCCTGAAAGGGTTTTCTCCACGTAAATCACTGCATCACGGTATGCATGATATTTATATTTCTTTATGTCAAGTTTCTCTAACTATTAAAGATCTGTAAACGTTTTGCATTATTCTCCTCTCAAGATTAGTGTAGGAAGTTATTCTGCTAGCTTAGCTTCCTTACACATATTACCTTTCCCACCCAAATTTAACTAAATAAATGTTTACAAAGTTTGATGTCACATGCTAGTATTTAAATATATTTACATGCATTCATTTAGAAAATCCAAACATCACATATTATTACACACATCTCTCTAATTCTAGAGTATTAGAGGAGAAATAAATATTATCACATTTGGATTTAGTGCTTAAAAGGAGTAAACAATATTCATCTCAAGTCTTTCTTGCAATATTTGATTAATAATCCAATCATTAAGTCAATATATGTACATTTTTTTGACAAAAGGTCTAGTACTTATCATTGTCATATATGAACTTAAAAATCACAATTATTTTATGTCAATATTTTGGTGGGTTGAGTTATTTAGCAAATATAGAGCTTGTACTCATGATTCTATGCCTATTAGAAAATATATCCTCAAAATATAATGTAGATTAGATAGAGTGTAAAACAATCTATGGATTTGGCATAATGGACCTTGATGATTCATGAACTTGAGCATTTTTACATGGTCACCTAGCATAATGCAACTTGCTTGCTAATGGATCCATGTGTTTCATGACAGATCTAGCATAACGTAGCTTTCCAATCCTTATGAGAGCACCCATTTGTCTGACACATTTGATGGATGTTATTTAATATTTGAGACAAATTTAAGATTAAGGTCTTTTTACCTTACCAACTTGAATCCTTTTTAGACTCCTAACAATGTGTTTTTGTTTTATTATGTTTGTTTTTTTTATGTTTTCTTTGTGTTGGCTTTGTGTCTTTGGCATGATTACTTTGTGTATGGTATTATGTTTTCCTTGTGTCTTTCATGTGTTTTCTTTATGTATTGTATTATGTTTTCTTTGTATGTTCATTATGTTTCTATGTCATGTTATGTACTGTGTGTTTGTCATGTTGTATTTTACCTCATGTTTGTGTGTGTTCCTTTGTCCTTATATTGTTTTATTGTAGGACCTTGAAATTAGGGGCTAGCGCATCCCCTAGATTCAATGTCATCCTATCTCTTCAATGTTTGGCTAATTGAACCCTTCTTGGCTTATTCTTACTTTAGTGTGAGTTTGAGCATAAGTTCATGCTCTCACTAAATTGGGTGATAAATGTAGCATAAAAATATATCACCCTTGACAATTTCACACTAGGTTTAGCTATCCCCTATGGTCTAGGACCTAATTGTCCTTATAATTTTCTATTTATTATCATTTTTGGGAAATCAGATTGAAATTAGAAATTGATAGTTATTATTTATTTAACAATGAAAAAATCCCCAAAATAAGCTTGGACTAGGGTGCCTAATTCCCCTATAAAAATTGGGGCACCCAATACCCTTGTCTAGCCTATTTTGGCCCCAATTTGAATATATCGTTGTCAACATTTTAATGTTTAAAAATCTAATTTTGTTTGTTGACTATCGGTATTTGATTTTTGAGAAATTAGGAGAATTTTATATAAATAAAAATCATTTTGACCATTTTAATCTTAGAAAAAAACTATTGAGAAAATTGGAGATCCAAAAATCAGTCAAGGTAATTCAAAGGCAAAATTAGTAGCATTATTACAATGATTTCAT
Source organism: Sequoiadendron giganteum (assembly GCA_007115665.2). NCBI lineage: Eukaryota > Viridiplantae > Streptophyta > Pinopsida > Cupressales > Cupressaceae > Sequoiadendron > Sequoiadendron giganteum. The sequence goes on from VCHN02001235.1 coordinate 21,628, forward strand.
CAATCAAGGTCAAACTTGCAAGACATAAAGAAGAATGAATCAAATTATACATGTGCAAGGATCCATTATGATCAATCATGCCAAATTATGAAGATGTGTTGAGTTATCCTCCACATGCTAGTTGTAATGATCTACTATGCTTTGAAATAACCTTTTACAGGGCTATCAAGCAATCGAGGTAAAAATTTGTGGAAACTTGTGGTGTGACATCACTTCATCAAGGTAACATTGTCATTTATTATTTATCATTTGCGTTCAATTATTATTTTGACCTCTACTAGACCTAGGTTATTCCCTCTTGATCATCATCATTTGTTGTACGTGGAGGCACAAATAAAAAAATAGGGTTTTACTTAGGCAAGCCTCTATACATCACAAAAGTTTCCCCTATTTTCATGTGTGTAGGTCAGACCTAAGCGTTTGAGTAGGAGAAAATTTTAGAAAACACATAGCAGATTGTAACCTACCTTTTAGAGTATGAAAATCCTAAAAAGGTGCATTTCAAGCTAGGGTACCCAATTCCCTTATCCTTGTAAATCAAATTAAAATTTATGTCATATGTTCCACTATGTATCTCAGTCTTAGATGTGAAGCTTTTCTATTACTTTATATTTTCATTTGTATGATAAATTATATTTTCATATCTAGGGTTATATGCCTAATAGGCTCATTAAATCACACATCAAATTTATCATCACAACAACACAAAACTAGACACAAGACCCTAGGAGATTGGCTCTCCCTTGTGGTTACAAGTCAATCATAAAACCCTATTAAATATTATGTCCTAATGTGATGTTAAGGGTATGTGTAGGATCATCATGGAAAAATAGGTCCTTAAGTGGCAATAAAAATTCAGAAAATCAGAGTTAGACAACTTGACATAAAAATTTGAATAAGTTATCTATATTATTTAAAAATTATGTAAGAATAGAACTTGTAGCAAATTGAATAGTTTCCAAACTACTAGGTTTATTTAAAAAAATTAAAAATCTATTTGGTGAAAATTTGAAATTTCAATGCAGTAGTACTTAAATTTTAGGGGAAACATAAGAAGTAGGTGTCTGTCTGACCACCCTAACCACAATAAAATTATAATGTCTTTTTACAATATTTTAGATATAAGTAGAGGACTCACGTCCCAATGTGATGCATATTTTTTTGTAATTTTTGTCCAAGTAAATAATTAATTATGAATTTTTTATTACGAATTTTAAAAAATATAAAAACTCATATGTCTAGCCACCTTAACTTGGTCAAAAATTCATGAAATTCAATTTTTTTTTTTAATCCTATAGTACGCAAAGCATAGAATGTGATGTATGTTTTAGATTCAAAATATGTGATACTGTTTGAAAGATATAGATATTTTTTCAATCAATCTATCAATCAAGACTTTAGTCATAACTCAAATAAAAAATGAATAATAATTATTTATTAAATTCAAAGCAAAGAATAATTTATATTGGTAGGAAACTGAGAATCTCCTTTAAAAACCCTTTTCATTTCATCAAATTTGGGTAAAAAAAAGTGGTCAGTCACATGGGCCATCATATCACTTACATATCACCACTTTTTGGCCCATCATGATCTTGCACATACCCTTAATTGAAAAGGAACTTTAATCGTAGTTGGATCTAGGATCACTTTTTTTACATCACAACATGTGAGTGAAAAATAGAGCTAATCCTTGTTGGATCTAGGATCACTTTTTCTAAATCACATTATTTGAGATAAAAAAAGAGCTTTGGATTTCCTATGTTGAATGAGATTACAATTAGTTTGATAAGAGTGAGGTCATGATAGTAGTTTTGGAAGTGGTTGGATAGGTGTGTAATGTGTGAAAAAACTAATTTTCCGTTTATTATAGTTTTGTTTCAGTAATTTTGGTGTCATTGGTGTCTCCTATGTATTAATTAGTAGCTAACATTTTTAGATTTTAGTTATATTTTTTAGTATATTTTTCAATTTTTAGCTTCATAGGTTTTATATCAATATTGTTAGATTTGTGGTGAAATATTGGTTTGACATAAGGGGTGATTGTGAAACTTCCTCAATGGTTTAAAAATTATGATGGAATATATGAGATCATTGGTGGTAGTTGTCAAACCATTTGAACTAATTCAAAACTACATATTTTATTTCATAATCAACACATATTGTAAAAATTAGTTTTAATATATTATTTTACTTTTACTTGTTTGAACTTGACCAACGATAACTTTTAGAAATAATTTCTATAGTGGATTTTTATATTTGTTTGCATTGCTATTTTTAGCTCTCTTTTTTTCACAATTTTCACAAATATTGTGGTAATTTTGTTTCCAAAATTTATTCACATTATTGGTTTCTATTGGTGAAATTTTCCATAATTTAAAAAATAAAATTTAATGGTAAATTTTTAAATTTCTTTCACATTTTTAGTTTTTTATGGTGAATTATAAAATAAATGATAGGATTTACATTGTT
>VCHN02003961.1:0-12929 GCA_007115665.2 Sequoiadendron giganteum
TTTACGAAGGAGATCGATTAATAACTATCTTATACGAAAGATTAAAATCTGATGATATAATTCAAGGTCTTCCTAAAGTTGAACAATTGTCAGAAGCCCGTTCGAATACTTCAATATCAAAAAAAAAAATTTAAAAAATTGAACATACACCTGGCAATATTTTTTGGAAACTTTTGGGGGTCATTCAACAGTGTTAGAATAACTATGGAGCATAGTCAGAATCACTTGGTCAATGAAATTCAAAAGGTTTATCGATCCCAGGGAGTAAAAATTTCTGATAAACATATAGAAATTATTGTGCTCCAAATTACATCGAAAGTTTTAGTTGTAGATGTGGAAAAGTCGGAAAATAAAAATTTGGAAAATGGACTAGGTAGTGTTTTTTTACCCGGAGAACTCGTTGGATTATCATGAGTACAAAGAATGGATCGTGCTCTAGAAAAAAGAATCAATTACCGAACCATTTTATTGGGAATGACAAACGCATCTCTGAATACTCAAAGTTTTCTGTCAGAAGCGAGTTTTCAGGAAACTGCTCGGGTTCTAGCTAAATCTGCTCTTCAAGGTCGTATTGATTGGTTGAAGGGCTTCAAGGAAAATGTTATTCTCGGGGGAATGATACCTGTCGGTACTGGATTCAACCATTTGGGAAAATGGAGCAAAACGGATTCGAAAACGAGGAACAAAAATTTCTTTATCAATAAAATGAAAGATTTTTTCTTTGATCATGAATATAAAGTCTCTATTTTATCTGTTAAGCAAAAGAGAAAAAAAGTGATAAAAAAACTAGTAAAAAGAAAAAAGAAAAAATCAAATAAAAAAGAAAAAATCAAAACGAGCAGTCAAAAAGTAATTTTGTATAAATGAAGAAATTTCTTGTTAGTTCTTTTAAAATAAAAAAAAATGAAATGAATATCTTGTACCAAGTACGCTACGGCAAGCAATCTAACCCATTCCATTGGAATGTAGATATTCCAGTTCATAGTAAAAAATAAAAACAAAATGACGAAAAAAAATTGGAACATCAATTTGAAAGAGATGGTAAAAGTAGGAGTTCATTTTGGTCATGAGACCAGAAAATGGAATCCTAAAATGGCACCTTACATTCTTAAAGAACGTAAAGATAGTCATATTATAAATTTGACTTACACCGCTCGTTTTTTATCAGAAGCCTGTGATTTTGTGTTTGATGGAGCAAAGAGAGGAAAACAATTTATGATAGTTGTACAAAACATCAAACAGCTGATGCTGCTAAATTAGCTGCTTTAGCAGCTCGATGTCATTATGTAAATAAAAAATGGCTCGCGGGTATGTTAACTAATTGGTTTACTACAGAAGCAAGACTTGAAAAATTCAAAAATTTAACGAAAAAAAAAATACGAGAGGATTTGATCGATTTACAAAGAAAGAAGCAACAATACTCAAGAGAGAATTGAATAAATTGCAGGAGGATCTAGGGGGGATTAGATACATGAGAAAATTGCCTGATATTGTAATAATTCTCGATCAAAAAGGGGAATATACTGCTATTCGGGAATGTAGAACTCTGGGTATTCCAACAATTTGCTTAGTTGATACAGATTGTGACCCAGATCTCGTGGATATCCCAATCCCAGCCAATGATGATGCTAGAGGACCAATCTGGTTGATCCTAAATAAATTAATTTTAGCAATTCACGCGGGTAGAGAATTGTAATTCTATAAAAAGTGAATTAAAAATAAAAAAAGATAAGCTAGAATTAAGTTAGCTACTATTCCCAAACCTTATAGAATAGAAGATAAAATATTTTTATAGAAATAAAGAGATTTTCTTAATCAATCAAATAATCATTCCATTATTTTATTTCATAGCCTGACTTATGATAGTGAAATAATTGAGGAATTGGTCATTGAACCAAAATCATTTCTTTTTGAAGTTCATCTTTATATACAAAGGGTAATATGGATATTGTACAATTTCCTATTAACACGCTGAATTATTTCTACGAGAAATCCGGTGTGGAAGTAGGTCAGCATTTTTATTGGCAAATCGGGGGGTTTCAAGTTCATGCACAGGTACTTATAACTTCCTGGATTGTAATTGTTGTCTTATTAGGTTCAGCTACTCTAGTTGTTCGAGACCCACAAATCATTCCGAACAGAGCTCAAAATTTTGTGGAATATGTTCTCGAATTTGTTCGGGACTTGGCTAGAACTCAGATTGGTGAAGAAGAATATGGTCCCTGGGTTTCTTTTATAGGGACTATGTTTCTATTTATCTTTGTTTCTAATTGGGTAGGTGCTCTTTTTCCTTGGGGAATTATTAAATTACCTCATGGGGAATTAGCCGCACCTACAAATGATATTAATACTACAGTAGCTCTAGCTTTGCTAACATCAGTAGCTTATTTTTATGTAGGTTTTACAAAGAAAGGTTTAGGCTATTTTGGTAAATATATTCAACCAACCCCAATACTTTTACCAATTAACATATTAGAAGATTTTACAAAACCTCTATCACTTAGTTTTCGACTTTTTGGAAATATATTAGCTGACAAATTGGTAGTTGCCATTCTTGTTTCCTTAGTACCTTTAGTGGTACCTATACCTATAATGTTCCTAGGATTATTTACAAGTGGTATTCAAGCTCTAATCTTTGCAACTCTAGCCGCAGCTTATATAGGTGAATCCATGGAGGGTCATCATTAATTCAATTAATTGAACTCAGTTTTTTCTAACTTTTCAATTCATATCCATTTCAAATTTAATAAGATTTTAGTCAAAATATTTAGGATCACTAATCCCGTCAATAAAATTGATAAATAGAACAATTCATATCTACATAATAAAATGAATAGTTTTACTCATGGGAATTAGTTTAGTAAACTATGTATCCCGGTGTGGAACAATGAATTTTTCGACCTCGAAGGGATACATATACATAGTTTGTATTGTGTCATATATGTATATGCATATATCATCTATATAGACTAATATATATCTAGATAATTATTTAGATATAACCATAAAAAAAGAGACTATGATGCAGAATATTTCATTTTATAGATGAATCAAAATCTGCCTCTATTTGATCTAAAAAAGAATATAATATCAGGTTAGAGAATTGACCCATTTGGTAATATCATCATTTTTAATACCATTTCGTTGGAGTTTAGTTGTTTCAAAGAAATTGTTCTCTAGTTGAACGTGAACAATCAAATCAATAGATAAAACTAGCATTATTATTCACCATTTATTAAGAGGAGATTACCATGAATCCTTTGATTTCTGCTGCTTCCGTTATTGCTGCTGGATTATCCGTAGGCCTTGCTTCTATTGGACCTGGCATTGGTCAAGGCACTGCTGCGGGACAAGCTGTTGAAGGTATTGTGAGACAACCAGAAGTGGAGGGTAAAATACTAGGTACCTTACTGCTAAGTTTAGCTTTTATCGAAGCTTTAACTATTTATGGATTAGTTGTAGCTCTAGCACTTTTATTTGCTAATCCATTTGTTTGATCTTAGAGACCAAAATACGTACCCTTCGGGATTTTAAATACCCCCCCTCTATCAATTTTCTTGTTCAGACAATAGGGGAGGGGCTGATCCAAAATAATGGACTTATACTTCACTTGTTTCGATCAGAAAGATTTGCAACACTTGGAGAAGTAGATAGATCGAACAAAGTTTTTTTTTTCATAATTGTATCCTTTTTTTTTCGTTATGCGGGACCTGGGACTTACTAAGTACTTGAAATTTGCTTATCCGGACTTCGAATAATAGTAGAATCGAGTCAAAGAAAAAACTTTGTAAAAGTATCCTTATCTATGAGGGGAGAGCGTATGAAAAATGTAACTGATTCTTTCATTTTCCTAATTTATTTATCCTCCGCTGAGGGTTTCGGGTTAAATACCAATATTTTAGAAACAAATATAATAAATCTCAGTGTGGTGCTTGGTGTACTGATCTATTTCGGAAAGGGAGTGTGTGCGAGTTGTATATTTGAATAATCTAGCTGGATCCAACCAACCGCACTTTGTAGATAGAAAAGTGCATGATCTCAACGAATTACTTCTAAAAGGGAAAAAAGAAATATGGAAGAACTATAGCATTTCGTAATTGATTGGGAAATTTTCTTACCAATCCCAACCAACAAGAGAAAATCTTTAGAATGGTTAAAGCTAAACTGCTTGAAGTCCAAGCACAACTGGGTACTCTTTCCACCGCTGTGCTAATATGAGATGGGTTCAAAGGCATAGTTGGAGGTTCATCCGATATATAACATTCATATCAATGGAATTATTCAATCTATCTACTGAAAAATAGTCCTAATCTCCCATCCAATTTTTTTTGGTTTAAATGCGGAACCGACGACCTACACAGAAGCGAATTTATTCAAGAAAAAGTAAAGAGGAAATACGAATGAAAAAAAAGAAGAAGAAAAAAAGAAGAAGAAAAAAAGAACAACAACTTTGTTGATAATAAAAAATCCCTTTTGGCAAAAGAGCCCTTCGTAGATTTCGGTCTTTGATAGATTGATCTTATTTTGACATAATATGAACGAAAAGGGTAGGCTTGGTAAAAAAACAGCCGAGCGGGAGAGCCGAATGAATCGAAAGGTTCGTGTTCGGTTTGGGAAGAGATTATAAATTCGTTTAACTTATGAATAGATAATCTACTTTCATTAAGTAATCTATTAGATAACCGTAAATAGAAAATATTGAGTACTATTCAGAATTCTGAAGAATTATGTAAAGGAGTTGCTAATCAGCTTGAGCAAGCCCAAGTTCGCTTACGGGAAATAGAAATGTGAGTGCGCGAAATTCGGGTAAATGGATACTCTCAAATACAACAAGAAAAAGACTATCTTATCAATGTTGCTTCTATTAATTTATAACAATTAGAGAATTCAAAGAATGAGACCATTCACTTTGAACAAGAAAGAGTAATTGAATAGGTTCAACAACAAATTTCTCGCCAAGCTGTACAAAGAGCTCTACGAACTCTGAATAGTCGTTTGAATAACGAGTTACATTTACGTACGATCGAACATAATATTGACCTGCTCCTAGCCATGAAAAACATAACTGATTAACATTATATATATATTATATATACTATATATATTAATACTAGTTATATATTATATATAGTATAGTAGGTCTTATTTTTCAAAAGAGAATTAACTAGTGTTAATGGTAACTATTTGACCCGATGAAATCAGTAGTATGATACGTAAATAGATTGAACAATATAATAACGAGGTTCAAGTTGTTAATATTGGCATTGTACTTCAAGTAGGAGATGGCATTTCTCGTATACATGGTCTTGATAAAGTAATGGCAGGGGAATTAGTAGAATTTGTAGATGGCACAGTAGGTATTGCCCTAAATCTCAAATTAGATAATGTTGGAGCTGTATTAATGGGTGATGGCTTGATGATACAAGAGGGCAGTTTCGTGAGAGCAACAGGAAAAATTGCTCAGATATCAATAAGTGATGCTTATTTGGGTCGAGTTGTAAATGCGCTAGCTCGACCTATTGATGGTAAGGGTAAGATTTCATCTTTCGAATCTCGATTGATCGAATCCGCCGCCCCAGGTATTATTTCAAGACGTTCTGTATATGAACCTCTTCAAACGGGTCTTATTGCTATTGATTCTATGATCCCTATAGGACGCGGTCAGCGAGAATTGATTATTGGGGACAGACAGACCGGTAAGACGGCAGTAGCTACAGATACAATTATAAATCAAAAAAATTAGAATGTAATATGTGTTTATGTCGCTATTGGTCAAAAAGCTTCTTCCGTAGCTCAGGTAGTTAATACGTTCCAAGAACGTGGCGCAATGGAGTATACCATTGTGGTAGCGGAAACTGCGGATTCTCCTACTACATTACAATATCTTGCTCCTTATACAGGAGCAGCTTTAGCCGAATACTTTATGTATAAAGAACAACATACATCAATAATTTATGATGATCTTTCTAAACAAGCGCAAGCTTATCGACAAATGTCTCTTCTATTAAGAAGACCACCTGGCCGGGAAGCTTATCCAGGAGATGTTTTCTATTTACATTCTCGTTTATTGGAAAGAGCAGCTAAATTAAATTCTCAGTTAGGTGGAAAATCCGTTGGTTTTATAGATCGTGAGGGTTCGAGTCCCTCTATCCCCAGGCCTCTTTATCAAAGAGGTCTGTTTTATTTTCTTTTTTTTATTATTTGTTAGATGTGTTAATAAGAATATAAGAAAACTTTATCACATAAGAAGTTTGAATTGTATGATCAATTTGTGTCTGCTTTTGTATATATACATCTTTGTATATGTGTATGTTGTATAACTTTATATAACATATATGTATGTTTTTATTTGCATTGTTGTTTCTACTCTTTCAAATGCTGACTTTTAGCTTTTTGTTTTTAGTTGACAAGAGTTTGGTTACTGTGCTAGTATGATGCATAGGGGAATAGTTGGGATAGCTCAGTTGGTAGAGCAGAGGACTGAAAATCCTTGTGTCATCCCTACCAATGTCAAGTCCTTATTGTTATCCCATGTTTATGAAAACATCTCTGGTCTAGATATCAGTTTTTTTTTTTAACTAATCTTTTTTATATCTTGGTGTTTTTGACCATCTACCTTTGCTTCATTTTTGGTATATATGACAGTAACTTCATAATTTTTTCCTTTGCCTCCCCGCTGTTGGGCCCCAATGACTAATATATGAACTAGGATACACAGTTTTCACTGATTGTGCATGCTCTCACTCTTGTACATGGGGGATGGGACTTAATCATCTTATTGCAAGATTTGTAAACTATTTGATCTCACCCATATGACTATCTAGTTTTTTGATCGGAATGAAGGATCAATATTCATCCCATTCACTTCTGTTTTTCCCTCTTTTTATTTCTTCTACTAATTAAAAAGAGGGAAAAATAAATTTCATATTCCAACGAATCACACGTAGAGATATAGATAACACACATAAAGCTAAAGGAATTTTGTAACTAATAGCTTGAGCAGCAGCTCGGAGACCACCTGAAAAAGAATATTTATTATTTGATCCATATCCTACTATAAGCAGCCCAAGGGGAGCAATACTTGAAATGGCAATCCAAAAAAAAATGCCAATACTAAGATCAATTAAAACAATATGGCGACCAAAGGGAACTACTAAATAGCCTAAAAAAATAGGTATGACCATTACCGCTGGTCCAATACTAAATAACCAAATATCCCCCCTAGATGGAATAATATCCTCTTTTAGCAGTAGTTTGATTCCATCTGTCAAAGCTTGAATAATTCCCAAAGGACCAGCGTATTCAGGTCCAATACGTTGTTGTATTCCCGCAGATATTTTTCTTTCGAGCCATACAATAACTAATAATCCTATCGTAATTCCCAATAGAAGGATAATTATATCAATTAGAATCCATATAAGACTAGATATTTCTTTTGAAAATCCCAATCGAGAAAATAAATTGATAGCTTTTTCTTCAAAATCTGCTATATTAATCACCATTTTAACAATCAACCTCTCCCATAATGATATCTATACTACCCAAAATCGTCATGATATCGGCTAATTTCATCCTTTTAACCAGTTGAGGAGGAATCTGCAAATTAATAAAACCAGGTGGTCGGATTTTCCATCTCCAGGGAAAAATATTATCATCTCCTATAAAAAAAATTCCTAATTCACCTTTGGGAGCTTCTACTCTAACGTAATGTTCTTGTTTTGATAATTCAAAAGTAGGGGAAGGTTTTTTACTAATAAACCAAGATTCAAAATCGTTCCATTGTGAATCTTTTCCCTTATTTAAACATCGAACCTCTAAATTCTCATATGGACCTCCCGGAATTACTTCTAGGGCCTGTCTAATTATTTTTATAGATTCTTTCATTTCCCCGATTCGAAGCAAATAACGAGCTAATGAATCTCCTTCTTTTTGCCATTGGATTTCCCAATCCAATTCATCATAACATTCATAATGATCCACTTTACGAAGATCCAATTCATCATAACATTCATAATGATCCAATCTATTGCTTCTTCTCTACTAATAATGCCTACTCCCTCCACTCGTTTCAAAAAGATAGGATTGCGTGTAATAAGCCTTTCATATTCTGTCACTTTTGGAAAGAAATAATAGCAAAAATCTATGCATTTATCTATCCAACCGTAGGGTAAATCTACAGCTACTCTTCCAATACGGAAATAATTATGCATCATTCACATGCCCATGGCAGCTTCAAATAAATCATATATCATTTCCCTCTCTCTTAAAATATAAAAGAAAGGAGTCTGCGCACCAATATCAGCCATGAAAGGTCCAAGTCATAACAAATGAGAAGCTATACGACTTAACTCTAGCATAATCACTCTGATATAGCTAGCCCTTTTAGGTATTTGAATATTTTCCAATTTTTCTGGCGCATTAACCGTTATCGCCTCTGTGAACATAGTAGCTAAATAATCCCATCGTGTTACATAGGGGAGATATCGAACAATTGTTCGGTTCTCAGCAATTTTTTCCATCCCTCTATGTAAATAACCTAATATAGGTTCACAGTCAATAAGATCTTCACCATCTAGAGTAACAATAAGTCGAAGAACACCATGCATTGATGGATGATGAGGACCCATACTTACCATCATAAGGTCCTTCTCCGTAGCAACCATAATCATAACTCTTCCCCGGTTTTTTCAAAAATCAATGAGAACCAAAGAAAGAATGACTCATTAGGATCCGGAATTTAAAAAACCACAATTGGATCTGACAATTTCGTTCGAAATTAACGCGGCCCACTAATATTTAATTGACCGATTAAATTTTTATAACGAAGTCTATCTTTCTTGAACAGATAAATCAGAAGTCGTTTACGTTTACCCACAATTTTCCACAAACCTCTTTGGGACGAGTAGTCTCTTCCGTGCAGGTCCAAATGTTCAGTAAGTCTTTTAATTCGACTGGTTAAATAACATACTTGAGATTCCACATATCCTTTTTGTTCTCTAGGAATCAAAGAGGGGCGAACGGACAAATTTTTGATCATAAAAAAAATATTCCGAAGTTCAATATTATTTATTTAATTTAGAGTAAGAAAAAAGAATGAGATCCATTTCTTTTTGTTCATGGTCTATATATTCCTACATTTCGATCGACTTTCTCTTCGGCATAGATAAATAAAATGCAACTTTCATAAAATAAAGTTACCAGCAAGATTTAATGTCGGAGTTTCTCCGGAATTATTCAAAAGAATGATGCACTTTGATCCTTTTCCATTGGGAAAGCAAAAAAAGGGATGACAGAATGATTTACAAATTCCGCATCTTTAAAAGAGGTCAGAGAGAAGGGCTGTAGTGGAACTAATTATAGAACCGCGTCCCTTCTGCCTGACCATCCTTCCAAGTATTTCTACCTCCATTTGATCTCCCGTGATGCAATTGACCTATTGCGTCGCATTCGACATCCTGTGACGCAAAAGACTGGTAACCTTTTCTTTCGGTTTCAGTTATTTTCTCTTTTTTGTTTTCAGGTTAGAGATTTCTTGTGTTATTGATCTATTTGTTGCAACATGTGTCCAACTAGATTAAATTAGTTTGCTTTGTTATTATTTTCAAACAATTTGCATTTTTCACGCATTGGTTAAAAAAAAAACACATGCAAATGCATATTGGTTAAAAAGAACAGCAAACTTTATTTCTCATTGGGTTTAAAATTAACTCTTAGATAGAAAATACTACAAGTAGTTAAAATGAACCCTCTTGTCTAACAAACACTACAAATGGATAAAACAAACCTTGTGCATTCTTTATTTATACACATTTCATTTTTGGTTTAAAAAGAACACCATGCGAGTGTGATCTGAAATATTCATGTGCTCTCTCTTTGTTTTTCAACAAAGATCGATTGAACTATGAATATTTTGGTTCGCTTTTGTTGAACCTTAGAAAATTAGGCCTGCTTTGGTGGGAAAAAGTACTCACCGCAAAGTGACTCAAACCGGCAACGAAGCTTTTAAGCCGAGCTACTTTCGACTGATATATAAATGTGAATCCTAAGGGAAAGCCTAGGATTACGAGTGCAGATATGTCATACGGACCAAGTAGTACTCCTCAAAACCCTGTTGAGCTTAACCTCTTTAGGCTAGAGTGCCTCCTTAATGGAGCTTAATCTTGGCCCCATGTATGACCACTCGAATGGATGTCCGAATTAAATCCTTTGTTATAGAAAGCCAAAAACCATCTATTCTTTGGTGCAGCAATGGTTGTTGCCAAGGCACCCGCACCTGCGCAGTTCTTAGTAGAAATGATCAATCTTCCATGGGAGTTTCATGGAGGTTGGAAGCTTGGTTTCCCTGAGAAGTGAGTGCATTGTAAGGGGGAGCCCATGGGGCCAAGCTTCTAAATTCATTTGCTAAGGATATGCGGTTCGTGGGATCCAAAAGAATACTGTCTTTGCAACCTTAGGATTTTTTTTGTCAATGTCTTCAATTTGATTGATTTTCATCTTTTCAACACCAAGTGTTTGCCAAACTATTTTCAGAAAACTTCAACAAATTGAACATCAAAAATCTGAGACAAGACTGGTCAAATCTACAAGAAACCTTCTTTTTTGTCCAAAAATTGCTTCATGTGATGCAAACACTCTGTCAAACCGCAATCTCTATATTTTGAGCTGCAATCGCTCTGCTAAGTCGCATTTGAAACATCCTAAGCTGTAATTGCTCTGATGAGCCACATTTGAATCATCCCGCATTGCATTCTCTTTTCTGAGCCGTGTTTTCCAATATCAAACCGCATTCGCTGTTTTGAGTCGCATTCGACAGTTCTAGAACCGCATTCGCCATTCTGAGCCACATTTGCTCTGTCGTGCCGCATTCACTGCGACACATTTGCAAAAAATTCACAACCATCTTCCCAGTATCAAAATTCAAGTCCAAAACTTGTCTTTTCCAGAATTCTATCAAGTCTTCCTTTACTGTTACTGTTTAAACCAAACACTGAATTGCTCAACTTCCTTTAAACATTGCATTATAGGTACCATTTCCATTCCATTAGATTGCATTAGTAACTCTACCATCTCCTTAGACACTTACTTTGGAAGATTTTAGGAGTAGACTCTTACCATCCATTGTCAAAACTTTGCATTCAATAGTACGTTATCATTGGACCCAATTACCCTTTGTCATTTAGTCAAAACTTTTGTGAATTATTTCCCACTCAATAGTCTTGTGTGGAAACTTCACTTTGTCATCTTTTTAGTCCTTTTATGGTCCATTGGTATTCCAAACTTGAATCATTGCAAAAAAATTGTTTGCTCAAGTTGTCATCTCCTTAGAAAATTCAATAGTGAGTACATCTTAGGCTCCTTTAGTTGCATACCATTTAGCATCTCCATTTTAGTGTCACACCATTAACATTCACAAATCTTTATCCTCATTTTTGTCTCATTTACATCTCATAACATTCCTAAAGTTCCAAAAAACCCAAAAATATAGTGTCATACTTAGATCATTCTCCCCCATCATCCCAAAGTTGAGCAAAGCTTTTATGGTTGAAACTAGATTACAGAAAAAGAAAAGACTCATGGATTCCTTTGGGAAAGACACCAACTTTCTTGGTTTCACAACTAGCATGGATTCTTTCCCTAATGACACGAACAATCCTTCTTATAACATGGGAAATTCCAACATCAATCCTTTCAGTGAGATGAACATTCAACCCTCTCCACAAGATATTTTTGAACAATTTATCCGTAGAGACTCAAATGGGGAAGTCTTTGAACAAGACATATTAGTTGCTGCCCAACACCCAGAAGTTGTTGCTTTTATGGAAGAAGTAGTCTTAAATGACTCCTCTATATTCCTATCTATGCTTCTTGACCAAGGGGCTAAGTTACCAAGGGTATTTTATCTTAACACTCTTAGAGAAACATCTCCCAATCCCCCATCACACAATCCTTCCATGGGAGCTTCTTCACAAAATGTCATCAACACCATCAATGCTACCTCCCTTGGTCATACGACCACCACAACCAACACAACATCTATTGGGGGCTCATCTACCCAAACTAATACCACATCACAATCCATCCCCCAACAAACGTCCACCATCCCTTCACAAATAATGGGTGCAGCCACCTCAAACCTCTTTTGAACTTCATCTAGTTCCATGAGTACATCAGCAAACCTATTATTAGGTTCTTCAAATGCTATGGCAACCAACTCATCCAACCCTTTTGGGAGAAATAAACGAAGAGTTATCATTCAAGGCACCCAACTTAATTCTTCATAGGTTAATACCAACATTCCTATGGGCCAAAACACCAACATTCCTCATGGCCACAATTTCTCATTTGGGCAAGGCAATCAAGGCGCTCAATCTTTCACTCCTTTTGGGCATCAACATGTTCAAAATCAACAAGGCCCTCAAATTCAATCCAACATGGTAGGTTCTCACATCCCCACTTATGCCTCTCAAGTCCATAAACAATAGCACATCCCTCATCAAAACACTCATTTTGCTCACTGACAACCAATTCCAAATCAACACATCTCATCACAATAGGTGGGCACTCAAGCCATCCCCATCACCAACATGTGTGATGCTACCAACAACCCAATTGTGGAAGTACTCATACTCCAACTCGCTGCTCTTCAAATGCAAGTGGAGACCTTGCAACAATCCAACAAAAATTCTTACATGTCACATGACTTGTGTCCATATCCATTCGACACAACCTTGTATATGCCACCCTTTCCTCATGGATATGTGGTACCCCATTTTCCTAAATACAAAGGCAAAACGAACCCCATTGAACATATAAGAGAATTCACCACTAGTTGTATGGACATTGCATATGAGAAAACTTATCTCATGAGACTTTTTTCTAGAAGTCTCGCAGGTCATGCACTGGAATGGTTCTCATTATTGCCTAAAGGA